>JACXGI010000851.1:19800-113154 GCA_016801175.1 Esox masquinongy
ACACACACACACACACACACACACACACACACACACACACACACACACACACACACACACACACACACACACACACACACACAAAACAGATGACATTACGAAACTT
The DNA here is from genome assembly GCA_016801175.1 of Esox masquinongy. Lineage (NCBI taxonomy): Eukaryota > Metazoa > Chordata > Actinopteri > Esociformes > Esocidae > Esox > Esox masquinongy. Next base: position 19,907 of record JACXGI010000851.1, read on the forward strand.
GACATATTCCTCTACTTTACTATTTCCAATGTATCTGCCAACATTAGACATTTTGCTGCCTAAAAATACAGAAAGACCCTTGTCAGAGAAATGCTTTGCTTTGGTGGGGTGCTTTTCCATGGTTCCTATTTTCAACCTTGAGGTTTCGCACACATCAGAGGGAACACAGGGCCAAAAATAGGCATTTTCAGGGTGTGCTCTCCATCAACATTTTAGAATGTTTCTCGGCTAACATGCTTTCCACTTAAAACTTGAAACTAAATGGCCACTGTGACCCAAACCTGAAACTAAATGGCCACTTATAACCCAACATCACTACAATGCTCCATCTGAAACTAAAATCATGACGTCCTGTTCTTGATGTTTCTATGTAGGGTTCATCTGCAACCTAGAAAATACCGCCTAGAAAACCCAATTCCATAAGACACTACGTGATTTCTAGTTTACTTGTCTTTAGCTACCATCATCTCATATACAGTGTTATAGTAATCATGTAAATTGTATTCTGAAAGTGTAATATACAGATTAGGTGCAAAGGAGCCAAACAAGAATACTCAATCTGTGTTCTAATCTGTGCCAGAGGAGAAAATCTGACACCTCCAAACTACAGCCAGGTTAGAAACAAAAGGTACACCCATTAAGTCAGTCATCTGTTCACATCTAGCAGACCTGGATACCAGCAATCACCATGAGTTCAACAGTTAAAAACCCAAAACATCACATTCTCTGCAGTGTTAGAATGAAATAAACGATTCATTTAAAATGAATAACACAGCAAACTACGTGTGGACCTAATTAAAATGTATACAATACATTGACAGAATATGAATACATTTAATGGACTGAATACAACACAAATATTGACCAGAAATCATCCCTGGTGATCCCAAAAGGGAAACATTCACTCAGACATGAATCAATGGATTCTCCCCAAAGACCCTTTAAAGGGAGGAGGGGTTCTTCCTACTGACCCCCCACCACACACACACACAGACACACAAATAAACACACACGCTCCCCTGCACCCAGCCTACATATGTCTCCACTGTCCCAATTCACAGGGGCCCGCAGGGACCAATCACAATGTAGGACAAGGTCAGGACCCCGTATTAAATCGTCTCAAGGGGGTTTTCTCCAATACATCTCCTGACCTCCTCCTTCCCCCTGTCCTCTCTGGCCCCTGTTTGAGAAGGTTCAGAGGTAATCAAAGAGAGGAAGCAAGAGGAGTGACCGTGATCAAATGAGACTGTTCCTCTCCTGTCCCCTCCACGCGGGCGTCATCAAACAAAGGCAGTTTGCAGGGATGGATCTACAAACAGGTGCTCAACGGCTCTCCTCCAACACAACAAAAGCAGACTGAAATGGGTGTGTGAAATTTCCAAACTCTTCAGCGGTGGGATTCCGAACAAGAAAAACGCTCTGTCTCGAGGCATTACGGCTCTGTATCAGTGTTAAACAGGAGAGGGTTAACCGAGTTAACCTCCACTCCTCTGTCATGGTAGCTGTTAGGAACCAGCATGGCCGTGGAAGCAGAGAGGAACTGGGAGTGTCTGGCAGACTGTGTGTTAATCTGCCACACGCCGACGACCAGATGCACTACGTCTAGAATACAGTCAGGGAGGGAGGTAGCAGCTGTGTGTTGGGGCAAGAGGGGAGGTGCTGAGGGAAGGAGGGGGAGAGAGGGGCTGTTTCACTGATCCGTCAAACAAAGAGAAAAGCCTCTCTCTCAACAGACGTAGGCTTCACCATAGACTGTTTAATCCCCTAAACCTGCGGTCAGTAAAGTAGTGGAGCTGCTAGAAACGGTGCTTTTCTGCATCTCTGCTGGGCCTGCTGGTTTCCTCCTGATTACAACACATTTGTAAACTGTCTTGATGGCAGCATGACATGACTGGAATTAATAACATAAAAATGGAAAAAATAGCAGTTTTTTCCATGTCGACCTTCAAGACTAATTGACAGTGAATTAACGCATGCTGCCTGAACCAAATTAGATTCTACTCTCAATCAAATAGACTCCCAACTCAAAATATCTTAACCGGTTCAAATTTAAAATACAGAAAGAGAGAAGCCAAACACTACAGGAACGTCACAACCTGAAATACCCTCACACCCTCCATCTCTCTCTACTGATCGCCTCCTTCTATTCCATTATCCAGTGGAATACGCCTCCGCTCTCACCTCTGGTGTAATTTGCAATGATAAATTATTCAAGCCCTCTTGAGCCTAATACACATACAGAACCAGATCCAAACCCCAGACCTGATTTATGCCCCCCACCCAAATCAATAGCCTATGACCCGTGCTCTAACTGGGCTCCAGCTGTTCTACCTCACTGCCCCTGCAATGTGTGTCTGAGGCGCCGGAACATAACCCTCTCACACACACACACAATAGCCATAAACACACACACACACACACAATAGCCATAATCAAACACACCCACACACACACGCACACACACACACACACACACCCACACACACACACGCACACGCGGGTGCATACTCACAGATGAAAATCAGACATACAAATTCCTCCTTTGACAACAGACCTGTAATTACCCTCCATGCCAAGAGCTTTCCCTCTCCTTCTCCTCCTACGCCCATGGCTCACTGTATCCCCGCCCTCCCTCTGACCACCTCCTTCCTCTTCTTCTTCCTCATTTGAGACTTGTCATCTGAGCCATAAGGGGTCAAAGTAACGAGGTTGAAGATAGAGCTCCTGTTGAAGGGTACAATTCATCTTTTACTTTAGGAGTATACATTCCAGGACAGAACCCAATGCCTCCAGAACACTGAATTATTTGAAGCAGGGATTCTAGAAAGTGTTGGAAACCTTCCACAGGGATGTTCGTTCATGCTGGCTCAATGGCTTAACTCATTGACTGCAGATTGGACAAGTGGTACATTCATCCATCAAACAGTCTGCCTCATCTTATACTAAAGACCTTCTAAGTTATACTTACCAGTGTTCTATTCTGTCCACCACTGTTGTACTGTTAGTCATCTGTTATTAACCTATTATTCACCTGTTTGTGGCTTACCTGTTAACTTGAATAATTCCTACCATCCCTCTCTCATTTTGCCGCAGAGCTTCCACGGACTGGATGTCGTATGTCACAGAAGTCTCTGCAAAACCTACGCTGTGGTGTGTGAAAAGCCCAGGACGGCAGTCGCAACAGAACCACTGGGAACCACTGGGGTCACTCATTTGGGACATTCTAACGGTCAGTCCAACAGTAACTGGATGCCTGTCCACCTGCTTTACACAAAACGCCACGGCCTCATGACTCACGGTCTACAGGAGAGACCCATTGTCCTATATGGGTTGTGTACCTAATAAATAGACAAGTTGGACTGAAACATGGATTTAATGATAAATACAAATATCAATTGACAGGGTTCTATGTCTCTTTAAGGGTAGTTTCAAAATGAGGTAAGTGTAACACACAAACACAGTTCTCAGAACAGACTTCCTCTTTCTGTTTGTTTACCAGTGTCATCATGCATCGTCCATCCTGCTTTGCATACATCTCTGTCTTCCTTTGTCTTGCTCTTGATGACTCTTTCTCTCCCTGCCCTCCTGTTTCCTTACACTCCTCTTTCCCCCTCTTTCTCCTTTCCTTTTACTGTTCCCTATATCACATCTTATCCTTGATTTGCTTGCCCTCCAGTCTGCCTTCTCTCACTCCACCGTTCCCTTCTCCCAACCCCCTTCCCTCTACCCAGCTGTTCCTCCAGGCCAGCGGAGAGAGAGGCCGACCGTCTGATCTGTGCTCCCCACACACTGACACTATTGTCTGGACTCGGCAGAGGGAGGGGGCTCTCCTGGAAGTCAGCAACTGATTGATTCTCAAAGAGAGGGAGGGAGGGATCCCCTCTTCTCTCTGATCCTCCGTGTGTCCTTCAGTCTCTCTCTTTTTCTAATTTACTGTTTGTGATCCACATATTATCTAGTGTACCTCAAAATCACAGGCTCTACCACATCTTTTCCTCTTTATTTTACATAGGCTTTTTTTATAACCCTTATTATGTCAATCTAGTTTTTCTATCTCCTGCTCTCTTGCTGGTCTTTTGATCACCCTTTTCCCCTAAGCAATGTTATTCCACCCCCTCTCTCCCCCTTTACGCCAGTCAGACACTACCTTATCTACACACACACACACACACACACACACACACATGCATATACGCACACACGCACACACACACACACACACACACACACACACAGAGAAGACAAGAAGGTCATCCTCAGAAGACAAGGTCATCCTAACAGTCCAATATATAAACCCTTGAGCCAGACGTCTGCAGGCCCACTGATGTGAAAAACCCTCAATACATCAATATTCTCCATAATGTTGATGGTAATGACATTAAGTCCTGGTTAGTAGAACAGTAGAGCGTGGGTGTGTTTCAGATGCTAATCGTGTCCATTTAAACCAAGACTCATATACCAGAACACCTGCCAGGCATCAACAACACACACTCACTAATAATCCGTTTTTAAGAGGAGCCTGGTCAATGCTGATGACAATGTTCTTTTCTAAAATACAGTGTTAGAATGATATTTTTTTAAGGGCAGGGACTTTGCTGTAAGCTGCTTAAGTTATGCTTGAACAGCCTCCCTGCAAACTTACACATTACTGATATCCTGGAGTCTGGGACATGTTCACAGACTGATGGTACATGACCTTCAAATGGCAGGGCTACAGAAGGAGGAGGGGATGCTATCTGTACCTCACACACAGAGACCTTTAGAAACAATCTGAAGTGCTTGGTGAATGCGAGGTGTTAAAAGTATGGTACTCACTGGGACAGCTGAGGGCCTCCTTGGCCGTGATGCTCTTGTTGCAGGCAGAACAGAGCGTGGTGGCCGACACAGTGAGGGAGGTGAAGAGGTGGCCATTGCTGTAGCGTGCCTCCCGCTCCCGCGCCTCCTTCTCCCTCTCCTTCATCCGCTCCTTCTCTTTGTTCTGTAAAGACAAGACTGAAAAATCAGCACTGTCTCATGCAATCTATGCAGATATTGAGCCCCCGAAATGTAATATGACCAGGTCTATATATTCCAGAGCTGTGATCAGTTGCTCCGCTCTCCTTATACGTTTGTAGGGGCATGTGCATTGTTTTAGCTATGCAGTACGTTTCCCTAGAGGACAGCTGGTGCGTGAGGAATAGTAAAAGTGTCGTTTTCAGGAAAGGAGCAATATGCTCTCTCTCTCTCTCTCCCCGTGTCTTTTTCTCTCTTTCTCTCTGCGTGTCTCCCAGTCTCCTCTCTCCCTCCCACACAGAGACTGACAGCCCGAGGACAATGGGCCAATACTGTACTATACACTGTCTTTAATCTCATTATCACACTACAGTGCTCTGCATGCTGCATCAGCATTACTCAAGAGCATTCAGGGTGAGAGTGTATTCAGAGTGTGTGTGTGTGTTGTGTAGAACTGTACCTGGTGCCCTTGTGAATCGAAGAAATTCTGTACATGTGCACTATGCTAATAAGTGTGTATGCATGTATGTGTGTCTACGGTGTGGATGTTCCACAGTGAGTTGCGTCTTTAATATCCAGGTGTTCCAAGAATGGTGCATTATTTTATCCCAACATGTCTGTCTGGGTGTGTTCAAACTAGAGCACCAGTCTTTGCTACTGGCTGTCTGTTTGTCTCTGTCTGTCTGTCTGTCTGGGTGTGTTCAGATTAGAACACCAGTCTTTGCTCCTGGCTGTCAGTCTGTCTGTCTGCCTGGGTGTGTTCAGACTAGAGCACCAGTCTTTTCTCCTGGCTGTTTGTTTGTGTGTGTTCTGTGCTGCTCAGCATCCACACCAGTCAGGTTCCATGCAGCTTCTCACAGCCGGTGGCCCTTTAGTCCCAAACTAATCTCCTGACGTTGTGAACACAGACAATGTGGTAAATCTTCAATGTCAAGCCTCTGTGTTTCCTTACTGGTCGCAGCTTATTATCAATTCAACATTAGTGACCTTACTATGAAGTTACGTATCCACTGTAGCTATATCACTTACAGGTCCATCAGGAAGCACTTAAATGCAAATATTGAAGTAGACAAACAGCATCTTTAGTAAACTAACTCTACCATCAAATTCTATTGGGAAATTACTCAAAATGGTATTCCATGTCATATTCTTGACTTTTTGTTATTTTTTCATGTTTATGTGAGGTAAGTTGACTGAGAACACAGGAATCACCTGGGAGTAATGAGGGCTAGCTGCCCTGCACGGTGACAAAATAACAGATTTCCACCCTGTCAGCTCAGGGATGCAATCTAGGAATCTTTGGTTGTTGGTCAGTTGCTCTAAAACAAAAACGGACAACATGTTGAGAAACTCACACTGCTGCCCCATACGGTTACAGCTACAAAGGGTTAAAGCCCTCACAGGAACATGCCACAAAACTACAACCTAACTGCAATCATGGAGAGAAAAGAACTAAACACTCGTCAGGGGTTAGGGGAACCTAAAAAATAACTCTTGGGGCCCTCATTGTGTTGAACTCATTCAGGACATTCCTTTGTGCCTCCCCATCATGGGTACAGGACACACCCACAGGAAAGAGTGCAGAGAGGATGAAGGGATGAAAGGAAAGAATGAGCAAGAGGGCTTAAAACCTATCCGTCCTTACATTAGCTAATTAAAAATGTGACCCGGCAGATATTTCTGAGATGAAAAATGGTGGAGACTCAAAACTCCACCAGCACACACCCAGCACTAATTAGAAGTGTTTTAACTGCAGCACTGACCCTCAGCAGTGAAATCATGTTTTAACTGCAGCACTGACCCATGCAACATGCAGGTGCTGTGACCAGCTACAGCCAGGATGGTGGAAGCGTGGAAGAACAGGGTAAGATGGACAGGAGTCAGTTAAGTCTGAGGACAGTGGGTCCGCTTACAGACCCTCGCGTTTCCACAAAGCCACATTTACATCGATTCCATTTTGAAGAAAACAGGTGCAGAGTTTGTTTGGCCCTGGGCAACAAGGCTAGGCTTGATAAATCTGTCTAAGCTACTCGGTCTGATTAGTCCATAGAGTTTAAGTGCATCGGAGCAGGGTCCATCTCATCCAGCATCTCCTGGTGTACAGGATGTCTGACTGGCTTAACTGGCAGCAGGGTGTATTAGGGTGAGCTCTGCAGCAGCAGGGTGTATTAGGGTGAGCTCTGCAGCAGCAGGGTGTATAATCCATTCTGTCCCCCGCAGAGCCAAGGTAGGATATTAGGCTGTTACCGGACTCGCCCCCTCACTCCACTAAAGCACAGTCAGCTCCATCAGTCAAGACAGCCTTGCTGAGCCCTATTTCTATAGAACTGACTTACACCAGATATCTGGCACGCTGATAGAATTCCCCTCCCCCATCTATCTATCCAGCTAACACACTTGCTCCTTGTCTCCCTCATTTCCTCTCGCCTTCTCTCTCTTTCCTTACCTCTGTATCATTCTCTCTCACTGTACCTCTCTCCTTTTCTGTCAACTCTTCTCTCCTTATCTCTCTCCTCGTTAGCGGATTAACAGACTGGATTAGAATCATGTGACTCAGGGCCGATGGGGGGATGGGGTGGAATAAAAGGAGGGAAAGACAGTGAGCAATAGAGAGAGAGAGATAGAGAGAGAGGGAGAGAGAGGAGGGGGCTTCTAGGAACATTTCATTGAGGGAAAGAATGCCACAATGCAGTTTCTGAACAGCGTGATGCTGAAAATTGTTACCAAATCGGAGTAATCACTTTTTAATGAAAAGAGGACGAGGCTGTGGGGAAGAAGAGCCAAGCTGCTGTTAAAGTCTCAGAATGAAGCTCTGCCTGAAGCCTTCCTGATATATAACCTTACTACACCGAAGACCATACACTGTTCAGTGCACGGCCCAAGCCTTCTAGCTCTCCATCACTCCCCACCCCCTTCTCATCTCTCCCAGGACACTCCTGAATCAATGTCCTTGGCTCGCCCTCAGACTATGTGGGTGCCAGAGGAGGGCTAATTACAAAATCGAAAAGTAATCTCACTTATTAAAGTGCCTTTCCTAATGCAGTTGTACAAGACAGGGTAACCACACGGCAGTGTGTTGAGCTCATCAAGCTGAGAGGGATTGCGGGATCCAATACCACAAGACCCTGTCTGGACACAAGTTTCACAGGATCAGACCAAGGGGTAGGGATTCAAGCTAACCTGGATTATGGAAAAGCCACCCAGCTGGAAACACTGCTTTGAACACTGCAGAAAGACAATATATAGTCAATAAGGATGCTAAACAAGACTGTGTCATTGTTATCCTCTTACCACCATTTCCATCTACAGTACAGTGAGCTACTTCAAACACGTGTCTGTTCTGCTACGTGCCTTTGCAGAGGCTGACGCCTGATGTCCACCAGATACGTCAAACTCGTTGCGTTGCGCCGGAAGTCATTCATTGTCAATGAAGCAATCCGAAAAGGTGCGTTTCCAATGCGATGTTACATTGCGTTTCGTTTGCTGTAACTCATGTGTTCAAAAATTTCAACTTGTGCGTGGTTTTACTATTGCGATGGTACGACGGAAGTTCAAGTTCCCAATGAGAGGAGTACGTGGCAACGAGTGAGACATAGCATGACCATAGCCACCTAATAAAAAATGGCAGGTTTATCAAACGTTATATTATTTACAATGTCAAATCTACATTGTTCAAGCTAAATTTGATTATCTGCTAAATAAAATAATTCAAGTGGCTACAGTAGCCTACCTAACCAACTCAAAAACGAATTAAGTAGATAGCTGACTGTTAGCTAGCATTGTATCAACTACTGTACAATGCGAACAATTCTGCTCTAACTTAGCTGAATCACCAGCACCTGTTTTCCACAATTAAAGTAGGCTATCTCATTCAACTGCGCAGATATAACTGTAGCGAGCAATCCTGGTCCAGGCAGCATTTTTGGAGTTGATGTCCCGGTAGCAATAGGCCCTATGCAGTTTGGTCGTATAGAGCAGGTTCCCTAGAGACTGCAGAAATAATCTCCCTGCTTCCATTCGTATACCCTGCGAAAGCACATGTGCGTCAAGTACGAAAAAATACGTACAGGACATCCGACAAAAATAACGTACTCTAAAATTTGACGTATCTGGTGGACATCAGGCATGACGCCTTGGCCAGACCAAGTCCGTCATGCATATGCGTAACAACGGAAGTTCAATCATTTCCAATGAACATGTGCGTTACGATGTAAAGACAGACAACACTATGCGTACCATTTGCGAATGCATCGCGTTTGGGGTGTTGCATGCGTTGGATTTTTCCTACTCGTGCACCAAAACGTGTGCGTTATTCAAACTGGAAACTGTCAATTTATAAGTAAATTGTGCATCTAATCTCCAAAAAGCATAGTCAGAACAGAATTAAGTGAATATATTTGTAAATATATTAAGTATTATTTGTAAAAGGTATGGCCTACATACGAACAAAAAGCTGCCAAATACACTGCTCTACACACACTTATTAAACTACCTATACAGGTTGTGGCTAGAACAGAGTTTGTATGTAGCTAGCAAGTTATACTGAAATGGCAGGCATACGAGCTGACAAACGTGCAGTTGCTAACATAACAAAGCGTTCATAAATTTTGTATAGCCAACAACTTGAAGTTACTGAGCTGATAGCCGGATATCGGATGCAATCTTCCTCCATGCATTTATTTGTAGCATTTATGTCTCTATAAATATCGTCTGACAAATCAAAAAGGGCAGGATAACCGGCGACCGCACATATGAGCCTGTATTTATAGATGAGTCGTAAATCAAAAAATAATGCGTAGTGATGTGGAAAGGGCTTGCAACAAAACGATGCATTCACAACACAATTGGCGGATCTGGTCTGGCAGGCGTGACTGTGTTGATCAAGGTCACAACAGCAGTATCCAAATCACACCTGAGGATTGGTAGCCAGTACTCCCCTGAGGTCAGATGCTTCTCCCCGACCACCACTACGCCATAATCTGAAGTCTGACCTCAAACAGGTAGGATACAGAGAAAAAAGCAGTTAACACGCAGCTGTGTTCAAGAAAAAACAACAACCAGAATGTCAATAAAACAGTGATTTAAAAAATGCTGGATTACCCATGAGGTCAGAGTTCTATGGTACATTGCATAGCAGTCTAAAATGCATATAATTTCAGTCCACTTTCTGGGAGAATTATAGCCTATATCTCTCAGTGGTTTAACCTTTGGTTAAAACTAGTCAGCGAGCTAGCATAGCTAATGCTTTGTTTAGTATATTCTTACTGGAACCGCATGGGTAACTATATAAGGTTTCATGTGTTATCTTTTTGGGGTATTAAAAGGAAGTGGCAAAACTGATTTACTGTAAGTAATAAAGTGGGGTTTGTAAATCTAGGATCATGGTTTATTGATGCTAATGTTTAATCAAAAGGTTGGCATGCACAAGCCAAAACCACTCACACCAGGTATAGGTACAGTGTTAGGCAGTTCACATGTAGTTATTGTGTATGCAGAGATATACTAAATAGAATGGACATATCTATTAAAACCCCAGGTCAAAATACAAATGTCAAATATGTTTTCATGCCACATGCACAGTTCTGATGAGTCAATTTACAAGCATCAAACTGCTTTCCTGCAGCAAATTTTAACATTTCAAATGAGTCAAATGAGTGTCTGATGAGATGGACAGAGAGGCTTGTATACTTTCATATTTCTACAAAGTGTGCTATCTGAAAGCAGCAGGACTCAGGAAGTCTTATTTCCTCTTCAGACTGTGATGTGGGCATCTGTTGTTTTTAGTGGGAAAACAGTGCACATTTTGCCTGAGCTATAAAGAATGTGCTCACTTTTTTGACTTGTGTGAACATTTATCTTCAGTGTGTCTATGAATACAGGTCGTTCACTTCTTAATTCCCCTTCCTGCAACTAAACAGCCTCAGACTCAGACACAACAAAACTAAACAGGAAGAGGAGAAACAAACTGACATTGTTCTGAAAAAGGTTGTTTAGAAATGGGTTTGTATGTTAAGTCCAGCCATTTTGGTAGACACTGATATCCAGTGGTGTAGTGGAGGGTATACGCAGGTATACGCCGTATACCCACTTTTTTCCTTGCGGCCATAGCGTATACTCCTTACCAGTGGATTAGTGAAGGGTATACGCCGTGTACCCACTTTTTTGTCAGCAGGCATAGCGCATACTCACTTCTTACTGATGCATATCAATGTAGTACAGTGACCGTATATGCAATATACATTATTTTTCTAACAGATAAAGCATGCAAAAAGTAGCATACAAAAGCCAGTCGCATGTGAATAATTACAAACGCAACATTTTGCAAAAGAAATAATGTGCACGTGACTGACATGAAATTGCTTTGATTGGCTAGTCATTCAGAACCTTATGTCACTTTACTTCAGTCACATATTTATGTTTGCCAGAATATTCGGGTTTTTTCCCAGAGGCAAAATTATATTTTCATAAGTTAACGTTACTTCCGAAAAACATTATGAAGCGACCTCATCAAACAACATTTTCATTTATCCGAACGAATAAATGTAGTCGAGCAGCAGATAGTTTGGACAACGAATTGGAGCGGGAGAAGAACGACTTTCCCTCCTGCAACTGCAAGTGCAACCGCCGGCACTGGTGCTCTCCCCTCAGCCGAAAGATGATAGTGCTTCGGACCGCGTAGTAAATATTAACCAAGATTTTGAAAGCAACCAGATCCATCATGGTAAGGACTTGTATAGTACATAGTATATCCGTACATGACATATTTTTGCCTTAAATCAATTTGTCAATGGTGTGGTTTGGCAGTACTCCTTCATTAGCAGCCTTAGCTAGCTATCTAACGTCTTCTAGCTAACTTTACTGTTGACGATTTTTGGCGACATTTTGGAAATGGTTGCTAGTTCAATTGGAAAATGCGTGTAGTGAAGCTGATATCAGGACTGGTAGCTAGTTCGCTAGATTTCATATTTAAAACCTTTCAACTTCCATATGGTCAAGAGTGGATCAGACATAGCTTGCTATTTTAATACATTATTGCAATCTTGTAGTGTATATTGGGCATGTCACCTGCATTTTCACTGTAAATGACTAAGTATACTGTATGTTTTTTGTTCTTCATAGACATCAATGACTGGCCAGACCTGTGGACATTAGAGCAAGGGAAAGATTTAAAGTCCAAAAACCTCTGGTTAGTATGCAAGAAAATACTGGGTAAGTTAGGGTAGTTCTAAGACTTGGGTCCCAATGTATATGGTGTTAGAAATGTTTTACAGAAAAATGTAATTGACTGGATGAAATATTAATGTGCAAAATGTGTGTGTTGTGTGTGGGCGGGTGTGCCCATGTGTGTCTCCCCAGGTGTGTCAGGAAACAATTGACTCACACTTGCACAAATTCCCAGGCCAACATAGTACAGCTTGGGTTGGCTTTGACTAAAAGACCAATTGGAATTTATCATTTTAGTGCAATCAAAGTCCATGTCATGGTTTCTTGTATAATTTCTCTTGCAATGGCACATTTCTATTATTGAATGAGCCATTTGGGAAAAAAACGCCAAAATTACAGTATATCCACCTCTCCGGGCACCACTACACCACTGCTGACATCCTATATTTCGGCTAAACCAATTGTGATCTCATCTAAAGTATCTTTGCTAGAGTTTCAGTGTTGACATCATTCACAGGAAGTACATTAATCAGACTTCCTGTTGCATGAATACAGCTTATTGTATACGTCCACTTGAAAGTGGCTGCATGGTCCCTATTTTTGAATAGATTGCTAACATGTGGGTTGTTTAGAGGGGATTGTGCTTCATTGTGATGCATTTTCTATCTTTCGTTGTTTTCCTTGACATTCACATACTGTGATTGTTAAGAAGGGTATTATTACCTTCTTCTATGGTGTTTAGCTGGCGATTGGCCCGCAATGTTACACAACACCACTTACTAAACTGACACTACGATACCTAATCCAATCATTCATACTACACACTGTCTACAAGTCCTGTCGTCCTAAGAAATGTAAATATATTAAAAATCTCAGTCCTGAGAGTTTAGATAATATTGCCTTTGCATTGAAAACCTCCCTCTCCCCATTATATTGTCTACATGCAAATAGCACGCGACACCTTCACCTGGAAGCATACTTCTTTTCGAAAATTGTAGAAGTATGTGAGCAAACTACATTACACTTCAGAAGATAAATGGTTCAATGCGTCATAAGGCCGATCATTTGGATTACATTTAAAAATGTGTATTTTCATGAGTGCAGTCTTATCTTAGGGTGAATCAGCGGTTAACTAACCTCCAAATGATGACTAACTAATGACAAGACAGGAAACCCAGAACAGAAACACACAGAAGGTTCATGTTAGATTTCATTGGAACACACACAAGCTTTGGATGACTTCATAATAAATAATAACAATTAATGAAAAGAAAATATGTCAAGTGAAAATATGGCAAGTGTCCTTAATGAAAATATAAGCCATAAAATGACATAAACAATAACAAGCATGAGTGTTTAGAGAAATACACTAAGGTGTGCCAGACAGGATGGCTCTCCTTTGAGTTTACTGAGACATCAGAGGAAGGTCTCCTTGGCCTGACATGACAGAGTTAGTGGCAGTCAGCATGTGGCCATAACACAGGGGAATTAGTCCTGTTGCCTTGCATGCTACACAATAGGTCTGCCACAGCCAAGCATCTCATTACAGTTGACCCCCGTGTGTGATGGGGAAAGGCTTAGTGCCAGTCCCTCTGTTTTTAAAATAAGAGCTAAGGGCCATCTTCCTCTTTCCCTAGGAAACTTTGCCATCTTCCTCTCTCCTCCACCTGCTCCCCTCCATATCACCTGTCTGTGGATGACTTTGTCAACCAGGTTGAAAGGCAGGTTGATAACATCCACACCTGTCAGTCCACTTGAGTCCAGTGGTCCCTCACACAACAAACGTATCTATGCATTAACCTCTTTTTCCCCACTCTCTCCAGATAAAATCCTGCAACTACTGATGTCCGTTCCCACGACAATCTTCCCCATTGACCCCATTCAATTCTTCCTATTCCAGGTCCACTCTTCAGCAGCCTAGTTGAGGGTCTGGTAGGTCCAAATCTCCTTTCTAATTTGAAAAGTTCAGGACGCTTCTATGAATTATTGCAACTTTATTGTTCTATACGAATTTACACAGCAGTGAATGAGATTTGCCAAAAAAATTACTTGGGAACCTCTGTTTGTATTGATTGGGACCGATACATGAACCTGGGTAATAGCATGAACCTGGGTAATAGCATGAACTTGGGTAATACATGAACCTGGGTAATACATGATCCTGGGTAATACATGAACCTGGGTAATAGCATGAACCTGGGTAATACATGAACCTGGGTAATAGCATGAAACTGGGTAATAGCATGAACCTGGGTAATACATGACCCTAGTTAATACATGACCCTGGGTAATACAAAGACCTAGTTAATACATGACCCTAGTTAATACATGACCCTGGGTAATACAAAGACCTAGTTAATACATGACCCTAGTTAATACATGAACCTGGGTAATACATGACCCTAGTTAATACATGAACCTGGGTAATACATGACCCTAGTTAATACATGAACCTGGGTAATACATGACCCTAGTTAATACATGAAACTGGGTAATACATGACCCTAGTTAATACATGAACCAAGGTAATACATGACCCTAGTTAATACATGAACCAAGGTAATACATGACCCTAGTTAATACATAAATCAAGGTGATTCATGACCCTAGAATACCCTAGGAAATACATGAACCTGGATTAGTTTTAATGGGGGAGGTCAGGTATTGTAATTACCTGATGTGGCAAACATCACCACATCAGTAATTTCCTGTTGCAATAACTGTCTGTATAATTTAGAGTCATAATTCCTGCTGGGAAAGAACATTTTTTTCTGCTAACTCCAAGATCCCTGATGGCCCTGCTCCCAGTGGCCTGAAATAGAGGGACTATGTACATATAAACGTATTCTCATTTCTAAATGGTAAAACCAACATGTACACAAAAAAAACCCAAATAAAAGCTGAGAATCTGTATTTAAACTGCTACTGATTCTCAGCTGTTAGATTGTAAATCCAAACTTAAGAAAAACGAATTAGAGCAAAGCACTGCATAAATATTTTTAATTAAAGAGGGTAGTTTGGAGAAATGTACCCCATTTAAATCATCCATTGAAATAGCTGACATTCTGGGTTAATAATTACATAACCAATGTTCTCTAATAATACTACTTGCATGCAAATAGGGCATGAGAAAGACATGTAGAGTATTCTATGAAATGTTTTCATGAATGGAGTGTCATTCAGTTTGTGTAAATAACTTCCAATGATTTCACTTTATACTTTATCTAAAAACCTATGAATGGTCTGCATTGGATTGTGGAAAACCAGTTTATTGCAAAACCAGAGAAATTACTGAAGGAATCAATCCCATTCAATAAGGCATTTAGTGATGTGACTGGTTTAGAGAGAAGAAGCCAGATATCATAAGTGTACAAAGACATTTGTTGCAGAACCAAAGCAAACAATAGAGGCAAGAGCTGACATCCTTGTCTCATACAACAACCAGAGAGTCGCAGCTTGATGAGATCATCCTCATCAAGCTGCGACAGCATAGACTGTCTCTGTCTAAACCTAACAAAAGGAGTGGAGTTACTATAAAAGTATAAACTGTACAGTGATCCAGTGGAAAAAATAATCTAGTAAGCAGAGGGAGGAGTTCCAACAGGGAGTGTGAATAAGAGGGTGAAAGAGAATGAAACCCAGATACCTAGGTAAAGGAACTATCATGGAGAGGATGATCCATGAGAGCAAGAGGCTGAAAGAAGTGAGGGAGAAAAAGAGAGACCTAAGCAAGAAATAAAGGGGCCCAGAATGGAGGGGGGGGGGAAACAGACAGATGGAGAAATGGATACAGGGGAAGAGAGGACCCCAGAGAGAGGGCGAGAGAGTATTGTGGCGAGGAAAGAAAAGAGCAAAAAAGAATACCTGACATAGAGTGCCTGGCAGGTAACTTGATTTCAGCTTGTACTGATGGAGGAACAAAGAGATAGAAACCAGACAAAGAACACAGAGGGAGACAGAGAAACTGGAGACACGGAGGAAAAGAATCACTAGAAGTGTTTACTAGATTGTAACGGTTACTAAATTAATTACAACTCAGGCAAATAGAAAATAGAATTTGCCTGAGTTTGGTAGATGAGGTTGCTTTAACGGAATCGTTCAATTCGGCTTTCTGTAGCTAAACACATTAAAAATATTACTTCATGCATTCTGTGAAAAGGCGTCTGGACATTCAAGTTCAGCGATCACAAATCCCTTTATTCCAGGCCACAAACCTCACTTGGCTTGTCTATTCGGAAATTCCAACATAATCTGAAACATGTAAATGATTGTGCAAAATAAGGCTAATGTTTTCTCTTGTTTACTCCTGGTTGTAGTCAAAAATGCTGTTAGTACACTTTGACCTTGATGATATGCCACACTCACAAACAGCTCTGTGGGAAAGAAATGTCTGTTCCCTAGTTAGCGCCAGACTGTCTCAGAGGTCTGCTAATTAATAAAATCAGGATGCAGCTACACACCCACACACAGACTATAGATACACACAAACACTGTGGATACTGTATACATACAAACACGTTACAAAAACGCAAACATACTGTGCATATGTATACCTTACACATACACACAAACATAATGCCCACACACTCACACACATACACACAATATTTGTTATGAACGATACCATGCCATTCTGTTGTCAGGGTATATCTACACTGTTTCTATACAGAAAAGCTGCTTTTCAACTCGCCAAATGGTAATGTTTTGGAAGGAAATCTATGTCATTCATATAGTAAGTACAGGTATTTATTTTTTCTGAAATCTTCAAACACTGGGCAGTTTCAGTCAATTTCAGAGTAACTATCTTTTACAACAATTTCAAAGTCTCTAATATACAAGTAAGGAAAATGCCTTCATTGTATGTCATTTCAGCGGTTTTATGTCATTGTATGTCATTTCAGAGGTTTTTTATTAATGCAGTACCATTTGGCTCCACAAGTCACATCCAAAGACCCAGAAGGGAATCCTTTTGAGGAAGGACTGCCTAGGACCTCTTTAGGTTTATATTACAGTAAGCGATTACTGGTAATGACAACACAGAGTTTGTCTGTGAAGAGGATCAGTGGTTATGAGAACCAGTAACATGGAATAATGCTACAGTAATTCAATCCCAACGAACCCAGAGAGAGTCAGACTTGGGAGTGGGAATAGGGGGAATGCCTGGTTCATCTGGTTCACAGAGGGTGTTGTTTGTTTTATGAGTTCACTTCCTGTGCCCCTGGCTTCAGTTTGGGATCTCCCTGACCCCCATCCTGCGACCACAATTGGGAGTATCACAAAGACAGTGCTGAAACCCTAAAGAAAACACATATGACAGAATGGAAGCTTAAAGAACCCCCCCCATACAAAGTATTTCACCTACAGATATGGTGCTTCATGAAAAAACAATTATTAATTGTAGATCAGTCGTTACCTAAAGCATGTGATACTTGGTGATTTTGACCTTATCATACAGGGCCAATCTCTCTGGTGTCCCCACATGTGATCTTCGACACAGCTGCTGCTGTCCAATGAACACGCTGTCCATGAGAGGGCCGACTGGAACAGGGATTTTACGGCCCCGTAAAGCTACTCCCTGTTTATACAGGTGCAGTCACACTGGGGACCACAATGCCAGTGTGTGTTTGTGTGATCTGCAGAAACAAGATCAGATGGCGTGTGTCCATAATGTGCCTTTTGGTTGTTGAAGTATTAGTGTGTGTGGGCACACTTCTAAGTGTTTAAACAGGCATTAGCCTCACACAGAGTAGTAACTCAAGTGTAGTAGTAACCTGCATATACAGTATCTCACGAAAGTGAGTACACCCCTCACATCTTTGCAAATATTTGATTATATCTTTTCATGTGACAAAACTGAAGAAATGACACTTTGCCACAGTGTAAAGTAGTGAGTGTACAGCTTGTATAACAGTGTAAATTTGCTGTCCCCTCAAAATAACTCAGCACACAGCCATTAATGTCTAAACCCCTGGCAACAAAAGTGAGTACACCCCTAAGTGAAAATGTCCAAATTGAGCCCAAAGTGTCAATATTTTGTGTGGCCACCATTATTTTCCAGCACTGCCTTAACCCTCTTGGGCATGGAGTTCACCAGAGCTTCACAGGTTGCCACTGGAGTCCTCTTCCACTCCTCCATGACAACATCACGAAGCTGGTGGATGTTAGAGACCTTGCGCTCCTCCACAGATGCTCACTAGGGTTTAGGTCTGGAGACATACTTGGCCAGTCCATCACCTTTACCCTCAGCTTCTTTAGCAAGGCAGTGGTCGTCTTGGAGGTGTGTTTGGGGTCATTATCATGTTGCATTATCATAATGTGTATGGTCTGTTTGTTTGGATATTTAAACACCCCACCCCACCACCCAACAATACCTCCTCCTTCCTATCAAATGTACTTCTCATTCCTCTCGTATTACTACCTGGGCGAGAGTTGTTGAGGTGATGTTTGCTTGACCTAAACAGAGACTATAAAGTGGCAGAATACCAGACCGCTGTGACAGACCCAAAATGAAGAAAACCACTGATGCTTAACAGGCTCTGTGGCACGCCCTTGCCATTGAGAGTAGCCTCCACAGGCTCCATAAGACAGATTGTCCACAGCCCAAACAAACTGATGGACACTGCTGCACTTTTTAACCTCCTGTCATATGTATCGCCACATTGGAGACACATACCTTGTGTTTAAAAATTTACATACACAAACTTAAACTTTAACTTAAAATGATAGAGATAGATAAGCATGTTCCTCAGCAAACACAAAGAAAGCCCTTGTTTATTGAAACAGACTGTACATCTTCTTGAAAATGTCAGATGAAGTCATTTTGATAACCAACCCTCATGTTTTCCTTTCAGCCAAGCTCTCCCACAGCATACAAGCCCAAAAGCCTGTCCGTCTATCATCTAATGAAACCCCTTTGCCCAATCCCAACCGTTGCCCTTCTCCAGTAAACTCTGAACCAGCTTTCCAACCTCACTTCCCTCACTGTCCTAGCAAGCACTGTGACACCACTTTTCAGTCACACTAGGGAGCATGGGAAACCTTTCTGTGACGTTGGTGCTAATTTTTCTTCCTCTGCCCTAAACATTCCCTTTCCAGTCTGTCAAACGGCTAAGCTGTTCAGGCCTATTAACTCGACCCTCCTGATGTCCTGCAGACCTATGACGCACGTTAACCTTGCTAGGCTGCAATGAAGGACATCCACTCTCTCAGGCAATGTCTGAAAGGGAAGCTAGGCTGGAACTAGGGTGGCCCATATGAAACACCATGACAGGATCCAGCAGGTAACCGATGTCATATGAGGTGAACCAAGTGCATTTTTATAATTAGTGCGGGGTGAGGTCTGTTCTACCCATTGTTAGTTAATGGTGGTGCTAGCTCTCCACTCACTGGGCTCCTGTTTTTAAGAGGGCAAAGGTTAAAGCGGTGGTGGTAGACTGGAGAAGTGGTGAGGTGGGTCCGAGTGGAATCTTCTGAGGACTGGTGATCAGGAAAAGGCTTCTTTGAGTTCAATGGCGATTACGGCCTTTGGTTAAAGGACAGAACGCAGAATATCAGTCTGACTACTGGTGTGTCTGAGGGTGTGTACAGAGTAAGTACATCTTCCATTACACTCGCAGCAATTGTTACTGGAGGCACCTTCCACTGGAGCACATAATGAGCTGATCAAAAAGACACACCCCACATGCTAAAACACCTACTTGCCTGACTGAAACGTACACTGTACAAGAAGCACCAACCCACAAACACACTCACCCACATATACAAACAACACCCGCCCTCATTCTGGCATTACCAAAAAGAAACCAACTGACTGACTTGTGTAACTTTTCTGACTCACCCAGACACTTTCAGCCTACGCCAACTACACTTACCAGTCACTGTCTGTTATTGAGACATGTAATATGACCTCAATCCATGGTCCTTCTGTAACATTGTCCTTTTATAAATATGTTTCACAAGTCAGCTTGTCAAAGGTCAAAGCATAAAATTGCCAATGTTCCAGAGCTAAGTGGTGTATCCAGGCATTCTGCAATGTGCCGTGCCTAAGAAAAGTTCTTAGCCTTGGTTATTGGTCACGTAGCACACCCGCTCAAGCCTCATTCCTTATAATTCTTCCGGACAGATTTTAAGGATCTAGTTAAAATAAAGTCAACTTTGAAAAGTACGTTTGCCATGTGATTCTGGCAAAGCAGTGAAAGTTGATGTGGAAAAGACCACAACTCAGTGCCATTCCCCAACTGGTACAATGGAGACCCGGGGACAAGGGAACTACCTCCTTCATGCATAATACCTTTCTCTATCATCTGTTATCCCTTCCACACTTCTCCATTTGTCCCCTTTCCATGTTTTTCATACTGACCCCATCTCACTCTCTTTCTGTTATCTTCCCCCAGGGCTTTATGACACAACCCCTGCTCCTCCCTACCCCATTCACAACCCACTGATGTGAACTGGGGTACACAGGCTCCAATGAACAGTACTGGAGCCCCAAATAGATGAGCAAGAGGGTTCCGCTGAAGGGTTGTGAGATGCATGAAACGTGGGCTGGCTGTACAGTCATAGCCAAAAGTATTGGCACCCTTGCACTTTCTTCAAATAACTCACAGGTGTCTAAAAATAAGTTAAAATTGTCCCGTTTCCCTTCTGCACATGAACGCATCCCCGGACTGTCTTATCACACACACCTGTTCCCACTTCCCTGATTCCCATGTGTATATGTCTCCCATTTACCCAATGTCTTCGTCCAATATTCTTTGGTGTTAACATCTAGTCACGTGTGTACTGTTTCGAGAAGTAGTTACGTGTTTGTCTAGAAGTGTTGCCTAGGGCAGACACTCGTTGAATTTGATTTTGTGCCTGTTCGGCCGTCTTTGTTAATTGCCTTCAGTACGCCTTCTGAAGGCAATTAACATTGTTTTCAACACCATCTCCGCCTCTGGTTCCTGCCTACCCACCCCATGACACTCTTCCAATATCAATGGATGAGCTTCCTGCACCTCTGTGCAGGCAGTTTGGCCCACTCTTGTACAAACTACTCCAGTTCTCCAAGATGCAGAGGGTGCCTCTCAAATGCTGTATTCAGATGTCCATGTTGGTTTTCAATGGGATTTAGATCTGGACTCATAGCTGGCCAATGGAACCATTCCTGGGTGCTTTTTGAAATGTGTTTGGTGTCGTTGTCATGCTCAAAAACCCATGACCTTTAACAGAGACCCACCTTTCTGACACTGGAAGGCTGCATTCTGTTTTCTGTAGACACAGATATGATGTTCTATACCAGAAGGATTGTGGCATGTTCAGGTGTGTTTTGGCAAATTGCAGCCTGGTTTTCTTAAGTCTCTCTCTCAGGAGTCGGTCTCCTACAATATAAACCCATTTCACTGTGTTGGCAAAATATGATGCGGGTTGGAACTGTTGTACATTGTGTCTGAAAGTCAGCTTGAATCTTTGTGGCAGCTGATTAAGCTGCCACCATTTCAACAATTGTTCGCTGTGATCGTCCAGCAAGTTTTCAGTGGCAACGTCCCTGGCCTTAAACTTGAAACAGGAACAACAACATTTCTGAGCTAGACTTGTAGCCTTGAGATTGTCCATGTTTGGCTACAATCTTGTGTCTGACCTCTTCAGACAAATCTCTGGTTTTCTTTGTTTTCTCCATGCTCGCTATGGTACATACAGTGACACAGAACAGAAGTGATTTCTTTTTTCTACTCAAACTGGCTGAATGAGTGATTTTCATATCGCAGGCACCTGCAACACACCAAAGGTGAGTTCAGTTTTAAAGTAAAGGAGAATCACCAGCTTGAAATTAAATTCTTACTACTTCTAGAAGGTTGCAGTAACACTGCCTCACCATTTTAGGATTTCTTTAAAGATTTAAGAATAAGGTAAGATTTAGTGAATTATTCCAATTTTGGTGTTTTATATCACTGTAAATCAAAGAAATACTTCTAGTGCCTAGACACCAAAAGCTATTTAAATTTCAACTGTTTTCTAGATGAAATACTCATTATTTGAAAAAAGTGCAAGGATGCCAATACTTTTGGCCACAACTCTAAGTTTATCTCATTGTATGCCAATGGCAAACCTCTTTCCCTTAAACACACAGTCTTCTGGACTGTTTGTGTGCATTTATCTGTGGAGACATTCAGCCCTGGAGTATTTCATATGTGACTGTCAGGCTTTGCGAGTTTGTACTGGCATGCTGCTCCATGTGACTGTGTATGCCAGCGCCATTGCCCTTCCACCAGACACATCTGCTGGTGTGAGTGTGTGTGTGTAAGACGCGTAGGCATCTGCTTGTTCAAGTGGGGGTGGGGGTCACAACAGTGGAATGCTAAATTAGCTTTGGCCAAAAGGCTAAAATCCCAGAGTAGACGCAGGACACACACACACAGACATGTTCAATGTCTAACAAAATACCAATACAGTGTTAATCACCAACCAACAACTCCTCAAAGAAAAAGAACACACACAAACGTTAACAATGTTAAATTCAGCAATGTTGCCATTGCTGAATTTTTTTCTACATTTGGTCTTTTCACTAGTGTCAAATCTACTCACAACAGCTGTACTTCCTCAACTATCCTGCTTTAACAAAACCTTATCTTTCCAGTGAAGTGAGTGTAATCAGCTTCAGGTTACGCAACACTCAACTACACTGACATGTTTCCATAGGAACTGTGGAGTTCCCTGTAAACCTCTGGACCTCTGACCTCCACCAACCATAACACAAAGCAATGAGATCAAGTAAACAACATACAACAAGACCAACTTCACCATTCACACACCTGGAGGGTAGGCTTACAACAGAAGGTAGTAGCATGGAAGTGTTCAGATAATCTGGACTAAAAGATTGTCAAACTTGTAGAGGAGTTATGATTTGAACAACAGGTGTGGAGTCACGTGGAAAGGGTTATAAAACAATACTAAGCAACAAGATCACAACTGTTGTTAGATGATACAGCAAACATGGAGTTAAATTATTTTATAACCTTACAATGTCATAACTGACAAAAACAGCCTTTTGACAACAACTAAGGTTAATATCATTTTAATAAACACTTATTTGGGCTTGTTGGATAGGGCAGTGTCTGGCCAACAGATCTTTATACAACAGATATGACATGATGGTAAGTTGGCAACACATTCTCAACTGCTACAATTCGCTCCTTGTCAAATTCAGAGCGATGTACACCATTACAGCGAAAAATAAACAAAGTAACAATGCACGCTAGTCATTTGTCGAAAGCGTGCAAATCACATGGGGAAGACAGAGCAAGGACAACTTACAACAACCCAATACATATTACAATGTACGCACAGTTGATGCATTTGCAACGGTATTTCTTAAAAAAACAAACAATGGCACAATATTCAATGAGGATTTACTCAGTATTTCCTATTCGAATACGTGTCAATGGTCTAATAGCATTTCTGCATTATTACTGTTTGACTTATTATCGAATTTGATACTTTATGTCTACAACTAGACCAAACACACAAAACACTTGCGGTGTATTCCCCCTCCCCCAAACGATTTCCTCTGATCCCGGACAACGTGTTCCGAGTCCCGAGCTTTGGCTACTGTGCCGCCCATGCTATAGGGTTTGCAACTATAGGAGAGCACGCGAGGCACATTTAAAAGTAGATAAAATGGTCATCCTATATCTATTATTCTAAACCAAAAATGTTTTATTATATTGCCAGTTGCGACTAGCCAAGCCAGTAGACAAAAGTAGCCTAGTTCAACAGAGACCCCTCGTCTCCCCCACTCATTTTAATATAGGTTACACGGAATGAGTTAGGGGATTTCCAATTGATTGTTGAACTGTTTTACTGTAAATACATAACGATGATCTACTTCAACAATAAACAAATGTAGACTATTGTAATGGTAAACCATGTAAACTACTGTAATTGTAAACCATGTTAGAGAACTAAAATGAAAAGGGTACTATATTAACACATTTTTAAAAATATAAATCGACTGTCAACACTATGTTATACTTTATTCAATACATATCCAGTGCATTATTGAAACTCACCCTTGTATTGATTTCTTTCATTCTCTCTTGACGCGTTTTTGGCAGCGGTTCGGTGACACGGGACATAACGAGTCTTGGATCAACTGAGAATGATCCTCAATTTAAATAAACCTAAATGTGATTTCCTCTTTCGCCAATCAATTTCAGTCTTCTCATAGACTTTGATAAAATCCTAGTTTGAGGACTTCCAGTGGAGCAGGCGACATCCGATAACAGCACATGGAAGGCAACCCCGTTAACTTCCCTCCATAGGTCTATGTAAGCCCCAGGATGGACTGAGCAGTTTCACGCCGGAAATTCTGAGTCCGCTAGGAGGAGCGAACGTTCTCTAGCCGCGCCTCCGAAGGCGGGCTATTCAGAGCATAATGAGCCCTTTTCATACTTTTATTGGCCAACCACAGATGAATTACGAATACATACCAAGCCAATTTGATACAGAGACGTATTAAAAGACAATGCAACTGCGGTTATATTTTAAAGCGCACCTCTAGAGGTGAAAAACGACGTCGCTGGAGGGGCCTAGTCTTCAGACGAAAGAGGTTGCAGTTGAGTTGTACCCCTAAAGACGGTCTCCAATATTTTAGTATAGATTTACAGCACATCTCAGTTGTAGTTATTCGAAACCTACCTATTAGAGCCACATAACTTGAGTTTGCTTGTTGACGTGGCAGCAAA
The DNA here is from genome assembly GCA_016801175.1 of Esox masquinongy. Lineage (NCBI taxonomy): Eukaryota > Metazoa > Chordata > Actinopteri > Esociformes > Esocidae > Esox > Esox masquinongy. The sequence goes on from JACXGI010000851.1 coordinate 44,785, forward strand.
AATAGAATGGAAGTAAAAACCTCCCACTTGGGCAGTGCTTGGGAGAGGGACCATCTGTGGGGACATGATGACCTGAAGGCAAACTGGACTTGAACCAGTATTGTGAATGTATTTAGGAACATAAAAATAATAAGAAAAATGTCAATGTAGGAATGAAGTGAATGTCCTGATGGAGAAAAAGAAGAGAGGAAGAGAAGTATGAGGGAGAACAGGAGGCACTAAAAGTGGCCAACGCTAAATTTAGAGAGCAACATGGAAAACGCCCTGCACTGCAACCACGGCACCACAGCCACAACACACTGTGGACCACTGTACAACTCTGCAAATGTGTCCTCCCAACTCCAATCACACACCGTTCATTCTCTAACAGAACTGGGCCTGTGTGACCTTGCCTCCTCCACCACCTCACTTTCACTCTCTTTCAATGAAATGTTACTTTACTGAACACATTCCAGTAGCCTATGTTTTACTTTGTTGTTGTCTCACTTTGTTTGGGGCTATCTGCATCCTTCCTTCTCTACTCCGACTCTCTCCATCTCCTGCTCCATCTCTGTTTTATCAGTTCATCATCCTCTCTTCACTTCCTGAGATCTCATTTCATACCAAATACAGCACTCAAAAAAACTGTCAAAAGTGAGTGAGAGGGAATGTTGCACCACAGCTAAGCACTGTGTCGTGCCAAACAACACCTCTTAGTGGTATATTGGTCATATACCACAGCCTATCATGCCTTGTTCTTACATTTACCATGTGTATGACAACACTTCACTTCCACTGCTCTTATTGAGTTGGTTTCCAGTTTTCTAAGTTCAGTAAGAAATCTTAGGGTTTGCGATATATACTACTCTAAGCGGTTTCAGCACTCAGCCGCTCTTGCTTACATAAATGGCGAGCAGCCAAGCAGCATTCAGGATTCGAACCACCGGGTTTATGAGATAACTGTTAACTGACAGGTGTTGGAAACAATATGCCACTGGACACATTCCACCCTCTCGCTTTCCCGAATTTGCCAGCAGGTCTATGGGCCACCCCTCCACTTCCAAAATCAAAAGTGGCAAATACCTGCAAATTTGGAAATCGTCCAAGGCACTGAAATCAATGCTGCTCACTTAAACCACGGTTTCATTAAAGTTGTGTGGTAGCATTTATGTTTACGTACGAGAGATCCCAACTGCGCTATCCCTCAGATAAGCACAAACACACAAGTCATCCAGTGACACTGTGTCACACTGACCCTCTGAAGTGCTGTTGTGAGGGACACAACAACGCTTCACATTACACTGCCAGGGAGACAAAGTACGTGTCTGTGCGCTTGTGAATGTGTGTGTTTAGTATCCTCATAAACTGTTGCTAGCCTTCACAAAAGTGTGCCCTGACATGATAAATAGAAAATAAAGAGAGCAAAGATGGGGAATGGACAGAGGAGCAAGGAAAAGAGCAGACAGGGAGGAACTGGTTGGTTTAATAGGATATTAGAAGATATGAGAAGGATCTAGTGAGATCACCTTTAATCAGGCAGGGTATGTTTGCTTGGATGATATTCTCTGGCCCTCGACAGGCTTCTTTATGAGTTTAATATCCGCTGTTCTGCATGCCTCAGTACAATTTTACTGCTTCAGAATGGGCATTTGGAAGAAAGGAGGGAAAAACATACGAAGAGAGTGGAAAATGGGATGTAGAAGGGATGGGATATGGTGGTGAAGACAGAAATTGGGTAAAGATAATCTAACACATCAGATGGGAAAGAGAAGGAGAATAGAAAGTCGTACAATAATACGCAGAGAAGGGGAGCTTTGAGAGGAAAGGAGGAAAACGGGGTGGGATTGTGACAGATGATGGGAGGAGTGGGGGTGGAGTGATGGAGAGAGGGGGGGGTGGAGGAGAGAGGGTAGCAGAGGAGAAAAGCCAGCTTGCTGATGCAATCCTGCCCCTCGAAGCAGTAACTGCCCAGCTGGGAAAGAGAGAGATTGAGCAAAAGGAGAGAGGGGGAGGACTATTGCGCTAAAGGAGAGAGGGAGACAACTATTGCGCTAAAGGAGAGAGGGGAGGACTACTGAGCTAAAGGAGAAAGGGAGAGAGGAAAATGTGCAGGGGAAGGAGGGATGAAAGGAAAATAAAGGCTAAAATAGCTATTCAACTACAAATTAGTGCTTTTAACCTTAAATTGATAAGTACTATTGGTGCTGAAGGTTTTCATAGACACACATACACACCACCAATAAATGATCCTGAGCACACATGTACCCCACACACACCTCTTTTTCTCTCTCTTTGAAACACACGTGAACACACACCAATGTAACCCAGACACATTGTTGACACATTGTTGTCCAGACATGTTTTCTGCTAATAATTGTGTGTCTATTTCCCTGCATAAGATTCACAGCATAAGACTTACAGAGACGCACATTGTACAGGTCAAAAGCACATTTTATCAGTATAACGTCATGTTATGTTCTCAGCTCCTTCAGCTCCTTACATTATTAAAAAAAAATATGAAAATGTTCATAGGAAGTTCAGTTTCTTACCCAGGCTCTATAGTACATAATTTTACTGAACTTCCTGTCTGCCTCTTTCCCTATTTTTTCTCAATGTTGGTCTGTCTGTCTATCCCTCTATCTTATGTGATGGTCTGGAGTCCACTAGCCGCTAAATACACAGCTCCTAGGGTGTGGACACAAACCACACACGCATGCACACACGCGCGCACACACACAAACACACAATGGATGTTTTCAACAACCAGAAATAGCTCTGTCAGGCAGTCAGCAGCAATCTAACAGGCTCCTGAGTTTAAGGCAATGATGTCATTTTGTAAACAACAGCTACGTTGTTGTGACATCATTTCAACTTTTTATCAGTGAAGTTAAGTGGGACTGAAACCAAGGGAATTAATCAAGACTTGTCAGGGGGGCTGGTGGTTTTTGGATGTATTTAGATTCTTTATGGATGAAGTGCTGCCACCTGGTTATACTTGGACCTGTATGGACTGAGCGGTGCCACCTGGTTATACTTAGACCTGTATGGATTGAGCGCTGCCACCTGGTTATACTTGGGCCTGCATGGATGTAGCGATGCCACCTGGTTAAACTTGGGCCTGTATGGATAGAGCGATGCCATCTCGTTATACTTGGACCTGTATGGATAGAGCGATGCCACCTGGTTATACTTGGACCTGTATGAATGGAGCGCTGCCACCTGGTTATACTTGGACCTGTATGGATGGAGCGCTGGCACCTGGTTATACTTGGACCTGTATGGATACTACCAGTCCTTTGTAAACTTTTGGATAAAACTGTGTTCAACCAAATAAGTTATTTCACAGATAAATAATGAACAATAAGAATGCATGTAGAGAAGTGCATTCAACAGGCTTAGCCCTGACACAAAGGACTGATGACTGGTTGAAAGAAATTGATAATAAGATTGTGAGTCCTGTACTGTTAGACTTTAATGCAGCTTTTCATATGATCAATGTAAATGTTGTTGAAAAAAATGCAGCTTTTATAGATTTACACACACTGTTATTTAATGAATGAAGGATTACCCATCCAATAGAACACAGGTCTTCTTTAATGGAAGCCTCTCTAACGCAAAACCAGTTGAGTGTGGTGTATCGCAGGGCAGTCTATTACTGTCCTTATCAATGACTTTGGATACAGCCTGTGTCTATGTACGCTGACAACTCAACGTTAAACCTGTCAGCCAAACCTATTAAATAACCAAACATCTTAACAAAGTGCTCCAGTTAATTTTAGATTGGTTAAATTCCAATAAGCTAAATGTTTAAAAAATATAAATCTTTAAATTTGTGATCAAGTATTTACTTAAACCTGGACCAGTTGTTGAGTAATGTGATGATCAAACACAAAACGGAAAGCGGGCTGTTGGGTGTTACGGTAGACAAGCTGACATTGTCCACACAAATAGACTCAGTGGTGGCTGAGATGACAGCTTTTTGACATCTCAGTCAGAAGGACAACAGGCCCGTTACCTGGCCACCCCAGGTAACTCAGGTCAGTGTGGTACACAAATAACAAACATACAAGAACCCCAGCAGGACCTAAATTCATCTTAAGTGTGGAATGCCTACTTGACCATACACCATCTTGCTGAGGGCCACAATATTAACTTCTTCATACAGCTGTCCCTAATGGAAACAAAACACTGTTAACAGGCAAAACAAGGACGGAGCCTCCCCCTGCTGTTTAAAGATTGCCACTACATCTGACACACGCGCACACAAACAAACACATATATCCCTGAGGGGGCCAGAAACCCCAAAACACATGTTCCCCACCTCCACCCTAACCCTAAGTAAACCCTAAACTTAACCTTGATTACCTTCCTTAACCTAGCCTTAACCAGTGATCCCTACATTGAAAATTACCCTAAACCTACCCCCTAAGCAGGAAAAACTTTTATGGGAGCGATTTGTCAGGGTTTACTACCTTCATGGGGATTTTGGGTCCCTACATCTACACAGATCATAATCACACATACATTACTTTTTTTGGTGGAGAAAAAATATTTTTCTTATTATCCATAACCTCTAACCCTAACTTTAACCCCAAAAACCTACTCCAAAATCTAAACACGTCTTTAACTCTAATTCCGAACCCTAAAATAGACTGTTTTATAAACACTGGCCTAAAGTCACATTTACATGGTTCATTTTAGTCATTAAGCATTAGCTTATAAAGAGGGTTAACTGCCTCGCTTATGGAAAGCACAACAGATCTTCCACCTCGTCAACTCAGGAACTGATGAAATTGGATAAAAAATGTGAGCAAATAAATGAGCGAGCCTGGTGTGGTATGTGCTTAATGACCGCTATTGGATGACTGTTCTGCTGTCGAAGTCACAGCTCTGACAACATTGTTGTGCCTATCAGTATACTGTTCCTGTACGGACCTGGCAGGGCAACAGCGTGTTTAATTAGAGGGCCGTGGTCTGGCTGTGGTTAGCTGACACAAAGGGAGGTTCACACACACATGACTAAATAAAGCCCTGCAACTTCCTCCCTGCTGTGCACCACTGGGACCCCACACTGGAGGGAAGTGGCCGAGTAACTCATTCTATGTCCTCAGAGACGTTCCTACTCTCTTGTCTGCAGCGTAGTGAAAGCACTGACAACGTCACATCCTCAGGCACGCACGCACAAAAGAGACAAGGAAACACATTCGCCCTCACCTTGCGCTGACCGGCCATCTTGCGGAGGAAGCTCAAAGTGCGTCCCAGATGGCTATCCGTCTTCGCCCCCCTCTCCTCCCCAGGGTCGAGTCTTCTCTGTCCCTCCGTCCTCCTCTCCTCCCCAGGGGGGACTCCTCTTTTTCCCTCCGTCCTCTTCTCCTCCCACAGCTCTCCCAGCTCTGCATCCACACTGACGGTGATAAAACATATCCTTGCATGAGACAGGCTTCCACTCAGCCTAGCTCAGAGGAAGCCTAGCAGTCAGAGAGAGATCCTGTTCTGCTTTATGTGGAAAAGGAAGTGAAAGAGACCACTTACCACTGTGTGGAACCCCAAAATACAGAGCCCGGGGATAAGTCTGTGAGAGACACACAGACAGATGGGTGAAAAGATAGATAGAGAAGAATGGAGAGGGAAAAAGCAAAAACAAAATTATCCCATGACCTCAAAACCATTCATCCGTTTAACTATGTACTGAACCTACAGTAAATACATACACACACACAGAAACACTTGACAAACCTCTCAGCGTCTTGGTAAAAACAGCTAATCCAAACGATGTTTGAAACCAAGAGTTAAAAAACGCATATATGAAGAGAAGTACAAAATTACATGACACAGTTGGAGTTGATGAAAGACCATCAATGAGGGGTTAACTGTGGTATCCTAACCTGATGCTGTGGAGTAAAAGGGCGAGAAGTGAACATGCAAAAGGACAAATAGAGATAGTAAGAGAAGCGTTAGGAGGAGAGCCTGAGAACATAGAGCTTTCTGTTAAGTAGCTAACAACGGCAGTAGAGGTCCACGATGGGAACAAACACAGGAAGAAGGCTTCCGCATAGCTACATGCACACACACACACACACACACACACACGCACACACACCACCAACTAACACATAGGAATACTGTTTCAGCCGCACACCATATAAACCATACAAAATAGACAAGAAAAACACTTTAAAAATAATAATTATAAAATAAAAAGTGGGGTATTTGTCATGTTTCACACATGTACAAGGTGTATTATATACATGTGTGAATTGGAAATGTGTTTCTCCCTCAATGCCAACTGATCGGACGTCTTTTTTTTACACTGATCCCAGAGCAATTTGCAGCTGAAGAACAGAACGACCTCAGGGATTCGATCTGGCAACCTTTTGGTGTGCAGGCCACCCGCCACCTGTATCTTTTCTAAAGCCAACCACTACCATGAGGACACATTGTCAATGACCCCTACCTTGCTGGTGACGCTGGGAGTTGGAGGAGTGGGAGCGATGGTGAGGCTGACGGTGCTGGTGCTGGGGTTTCTCGGTGTGTGTGTGAGTGTGTGCTTGGGGGTGAGGACGGAGGCTGGGTAGCTGGCGCTGGCTGGGACTGGCACACAGGGCGGGGGCAGAGGCACTGAAGCCCTGCAGCTGACACGACTGAAACACGCCACACACAGGAGACAAGGGCCGCAGTGTGTCCGAGGGAGAAAGAGAAATGGAGAGAAAGAGGGAGTTGGGGGAGGAAGGGAAAGTGACTTGAGTGTGTGAGAAGCTCTATCCGTAAAAGACTGAGACAAAGGCATTGGTGAGAAGAGATGAAAAGAAACAATACGAGCTGCCTGAGCTGCTGTCTGCACTTCAAATAAGAGGACTTCATTTGCAGTCTTCCATCTTAATTTATTAGAGCAAATAATAATTAACACAAACTGACGCGCTAACACATGTTCTACGCAAAGCCTCACCTCCAAGGGAATTAATAGCTGGGTTTGACAGCCCCTCTCCTCCTCTGTGAGTGACAGCAGGGAAGCCATCTCCTGGCTGTAGGAGGTGATTGGGGCCCTGCGAGGGTCCCGTCCCCCTCTGCTGGACCCCTCTAGAGCTCCATGGAGAATGTGCTCCATCTCCTCTGAGTCAAAGCCCTCCAGACTCACACTGAGACAGACAGGGAAGAGGAGATGGGACATGAAGTTAGAAGAGGAGAGATGGGACATGAAGTTAGAAGAGGAGAGATGGGACATGAAGTTAGAAGAGGAGAGATCGGACATGAAGTTAGAAGAGGAGAGCTGGGACATGAAGTTAGAAGAGGAGAGATGGGACATGAAGTTAGAAGAGGAGAGATCGGACATGAAGTTAGAAGAGGAGAGCTGGGACATGAAGTTAGAAGAGGAGAGATGGGACATGAAGTTAGAAGAGGAAAGATGGCAAAGAAAGGCAAAAATCAGGGACTGGTGAAAGTGAATAGTGTCATGAACACACAGATTCCTGTCTTTCTCTCTTTCGGTCTGTCTGTGTGTGTGTGTGTGTGCGCACAACTCTGTGATCGGATTGTTCTTCTTTTTTAGGGTTGGTTGTGTTGATGACCTGATTATTTGCTAGCGGTTGCACTCATATTTCTGCTCTCTCTCTCCCTCTTCACCTTTCACTCAAAAATGAATAATTTAAATCCATACTGATGTAAAGTTGGGTTGGGTAAGCGGTTCCAAGATCTGCTATATCTGTGTACATACAGGACACTTTTGTTTCCATATTTTAAACATATTTTACTAGGCTTCAACTGCAGGCCTCCTAATACAGATTGAAAATATCTTGATGTAATTTGAAAAAAAATTCTACACAATGCTCCATCAAAGACCCGTGGAATGATGATGAATTTAAAAATTTTATGGTTCAAAGAAATTATGGAAAATCTGGGCAAACGAGTCTGGCTGCTCAGTTGCTCTTGTTGACATACTGCACATTGAGACATCCTGTGACAAAATACAAAACAAAAATAAAGATATTACCAAACCAAAATTAATTCAATTATACACAATAAAACAATAACATATTGGGAGAAAGCTCAATAATCTACATTGTTCATTGAAGTTAACCAAAGACTAAAAGAGACAACATAGCCAGGAAACCTATGAGAATGGTAGCAGGTCAAGCCTATTTGCCATATATTTAATCAGAAACTAAAAGAGAATGTAACCATTACATAAAAATGGTAACGGGTAACTTCTTTTCTTTATTTTTAATAACAAACGGTTTGTACTTTCAGGTCACTGATTTTTTCACTTTCATCCAAAAATTTCTGATCTGCTTATTTTAATTTTAACAATATTTATCTTATTCATAATTATATATCAATAAACTAAGAAAACATTATTTAACACCGCAAAATATGATATACCAGGTGTTCACAACTTTTACTTACTGCAGACAAGAGAACACATACATATTTGTGCAGCCTTATATGGCAAACTGTTCATGTAAGTTGTGATTTTACTAAAAATGAAAAGGTATTAAATTGATCAACATACAACACCCCATAATGACAAAGAAAAAACAGGTTTTAGAAATATGTACAAGTATTCAGACCCTTTAAAATGACACTCAAAATTATGGTCAGATGCATCCTGTTTCCACTGATCATCCATGATGTTCCTACAACTGAATTGGGGTCCAAATGTGGCAAATTCATTCTACACATTCTACCCCCCCCCCATCTTCAGCCTGTTCTGCAGTATACACAGAAGTGTAAGTTCTGCCTACATTTCACAATTAACAGCAAGAGAGTAGTGTCAAAGCAGAAAGCGCACACACACATGACTTATATACACCGTAACATTGCCTGAATGTGTACTACATGTTCTCAAAAAAGTTGAAAGTCACACCATATTTACCAAACCTCAGACTTGTCACACAAAATTAAACAATAAAATCATACAAATTATACTATCTGTCATATAAATGAATCTGCACTCAAAGGTCACACAAAGCCATAAAATACAACACTTGATACTGTATAATAGACTGTAAATTACTACAGAGTATGCTGAAGTGTATATAAAATACACAAATCCCATTTTTTTGTGGTTTTTGCACTGGAATTCAACTAAAGAAGGTGAGAGGGGGAAAGCATGTTACACAGTTATAGGAATATGGTCTTAAAGATAAACCCTTTTATCTCAGTCTATACTTTCTGAACGTTTCTGTAACTTGAACCTTGAACGCCAATGTCTTCAATTATTCTTGAGTGGATTTCTCTAAATGTATAAGGCTGTTTTTGACAACCATGTTCACAATGGCTAGTTCCTGGCCCTCAGAACGGATGCACGGTCTACACTACTACCATAAAGAGGTGTCTCTCAATACTAGAATATGAATACAAGTCTTAAGTTCATGTAACTTCCTTGTTCTGTGCTGCTGTTGTTAAAGCATACAAATTCAGAGTACGGAAAACAGGGTTGTCAAGACAGTAATCAGATAAGTTTACAGTAAGTTACCTATCCCGAAAGTCTAGTCAATTGACTCAGTAGTGAAACGGCTCAGGTTTGACTGAAGCCCAGCTTCCCTCATTGTCATACCATGTAAAAGAACAAGTACATGGTCAAGTAGAGTGTCACAAATGTCATTAGAGAGCATTGTTCTTGTTCCTCTTCCTCTCACTCATCCCGCTACTCTCATTCTTCCTCTTTCTCTGACATTGTCATCAATCATTGTCATGTGGAATAATTATGCTTGTCAGTGTTTACTGTTGTCTACTGTAACTGTTTGTTGAAAGTGTTAGAATGGCATTGTTTTCTACATGACAAAATTGTGAAAATTGTGCTTAACAAAGAGAGTTGTGTGTACGGTTTTACAAAGAAAGTACAAATTGAACTATGGGTTGTGGTACATGGTCTTCTTCCTGGTACTTATGGTGTATATGGTTCATAGAACCAGTTGTAGAAGGCTATCGATTGTGAAAAAATTTAACAGACCCTTTAATACATTCACTTACCTTAAAATGTATTAAATAGATCTACACACAATAACCCATAATTGGGTCAAAAGAAAAAACAGGTTTTAGAAACTTGGTCAGGGAAGTTACCAAGAACCCGATGGTCACTCTGACACAGCTCCTGAGTTTCTGTGAAGATAAGAGGGCCTTCCAGAAAAACAACCATCTCTGTAGCACTCCAATGAGGCCTTGATGGTAGAGCGACCCGCCACTCCTCAGTAAAGAGAACATCACAGCCCGCTTGAAGTTTGTCAAATGGCACCCAAAGATCTCTCAGATCATGAGAAACAAGATTCTCTGGTCTGATGAAGCTGAAATATAACTCTGTGGCTTGAAACCCGACACCGCTCATCACCCTGCAAATACCATCCCTATAGGGAAGCATGGGGGCTGTAGCACAATGCTGTGGTTAGGTGTTTCAGAGGCGGGGATCAACCTGACAGAGCTTGAGAGGAACTGCAGAGAAGAATGGGAGAAACTCCCCAAATAAAGGTGTGTCAAGCTTGTAGCATGAAATTGATGTTTTGGACGTTTGTAAGTGCAATGTTAAGTTGATATCCTTTGTGTTCAACATTTTGAAAAAATGGAAATGGAAAAAAGCTTGTAGCGTCACACCCAAAAAGAGTTTGTTCAACAAAATACTGAATAAAGGGGTCTGAATACTTGTGATAGGGGGTCTAGAAGGGGTCTAGAAATGTGATATGTCTGTTATTTTTTATAAATTTGCTAACATTTCTCAAAACCTCTTTTTGCTTGGTCATTATGAGGTATTGTTTGTACAACCCTGTTTCCAATCAAGTTGGGACGCTGCATAAAATGCAAATAAAACTGAATGCAATGATGTGCAAATAATTTGTCCCTATATTTAATTGAAAATAGTACAAAGACAACATATCAAATGTTGAAATTGTATGGTTTTTGGAAAAATACATGCCCATTTTGAACTTGATGCCAGCAACACGTTTCAGAAAAGTTGGGACGGGCATTTTTAGCACTGTGTTGCATCACATCTTGTGTTAACAACACTCTGTAAGGGAACTAAGGAGACCAATTGCTGTAGTTTTGAAAGTGAAATGTTTTCCTAGTCTTGCTTGATATAGGATTTCAGCTGCCCAACAGTTCGGGGTCTCCTTTGTCGTACTTATTTTTTTTTTAATGCGCCAAATGTTTTCAATGGGTGAGATGTCGGGACTGCAGACAGGCCAGTTTAGCACCCGGACTTGTTTACTATGGAGCCATGCTGTTGTAATACATGCAGAATGTGGTTTGGCATTGTCTTGCTGAAATAAGCAAGGCTAAAATATGTCACCTGGATGGCAGCATATGCTGCTCCAAAACCTGTATATATCGTTCAGCATTAATGGTGCCTTCACAGATGTGCAAGTCACCCATGCCATGTGCACTAATGCACCCCCATACCATCACGGATGCTGGCTTTTGAACTGTGCACTGATAAGAAGCTGGATGGTCCCTCTCCTCTTTAGTCTGGAGGACGCAGCGTCCATGATTCCCAAAAACAATTTCTAATTTTGATTCATCAGACCACAGGACAGTTTTCCACTTCACCTCAGTCCATCTCAAATGAGCTTGGGTCTAGAGAAAGTGGCAGATCTGGATCTTTTTTATTTATGGCTTCTTCTTTATATATAGAGTTTTAACTTGCATTTGTGGATGCAGCAACATACTGTGTTCACAGACAATAGTTTTCGGAAGTGTTCCTGAGTCCATGCAGTTATTTCCACTATAGAATCGTGTCTGTTTTTAATGCAGTGCCGCCTGAGGGCTCGAAGATCACAGCCATCCAATATTGGTTTTCAGCCTTTTCCCTTTGCGTACAGAGATTTCTCCGGAATCTCAGAATCTTCTAATGATATTATGTACCGTAGATGATGAGATCCCCAAACTCCTTGCAATTTTACATTGAGAAACATTATTCTTGAACTGTTGCACAATTTGCCTGCGCAGTAATGTCTTTTGAAATGTGTTGCTGTCACCAAATTCGAAGTGGGAATGTATTTTTCAAGAAATAATAACATTTCTCCGTTTCAACATTTGATATGTTGTCTTTGTACTATTTTCTATTGAATATAGGGTTCAAATTATTTGCACATAATTGCATTCTGTTTTTCTTTACATTTTACACAGTGTACCAACTTTTTTGGAAACGGGGTTGTAGATTAATGAGGAAAAACTAAATTGAATACATTTTAGAATAAGGCTGTAATGTAACCAAGTGTAGAGAATGTGAAAAAGGTCTGAATACTTTCCGAATGCCTTGTACCCTAACAGATTGGATTCAGTTCCTTGTGTTTGTTTGGTTGCGTTTCCTGCCTGCTAATGTTGCAGACTGCGGAATACCCGATTATGCATGTGATTTTACCATCTGACATAAGGTATGACATAATTAATGACTGATGACTATTCAAACAATACTGAACCAAGTTACAGTACAGCTCAATTCAGTCTGCATTGTGAATCCAAATACATACAAATAAAACAATTCCAAATAAATCCTTACAAGAGCGACTGGTAACTTTACATAGATGTGGATACTGTATGTACACATTTAGGAACTAGTACATCAAACTATTGATTTTTGTATATTATTACATGATTGGTTGAAGTTATTACATTAATCATGAAACAGTTATAACTCACCAGGTTTTAGAATAACCCATTGTTTATTAAGCCTTTTCAGGCATAGAATGTCTGACAAAAAAGTGATGCATCAGGAGGGGCTGTGTCCTTTCAGACAAGAGGATTCGACAAAGAATGTTTAGTACGGTTTCCCTAAAACCTACAGACGTTGCAGATTAATGTGCTATATGTTGATTTTATTCCATTTGGTTAATATGGTAGAAAGATGCATTTTATTTCTACTAAATATCTTGTTAAGTCATGGTACAAATAAATGATAATGTACTTTTTTTTGAAGAGAGTGGTCTATACTCAGGCAGCAAAAAAAGGTAGGCTAATGTAGTTTGAGATTGTTTGATTGACAGTTCTGGTGGAATAGTGATGGGTGTTAGTGCCGCATCAGACACAGCATTTCTTTACAGACGATGGAAACATTGGTACAGTGGCAGTTTGAAACCATCTGCAGAAAAGATGTGTTTGTTACAACTATGTACCCTGACAGATATACAACTATGCTGTAACAGAAAGGCTTGAGGAATTGAGAAATTGTCATAAGAAAAACTTTGTTGTTATGGCTTCACATCATCTGCCATCCCGGGGTCGGAGAGTTAGTTAAGCAACAGTACTAAGAAAGATTTATTTAATCTAAACTCGGCTAAACTCGGAGGAGCAATATTGGAGGTGCAGTTGCCATGGTCATGTCATATTGGTAAAGATGTTGTGCTGATAGCGAGAGGCATGTCTGTAATAAGTTATGTTCTGTTACCCTGCTGTTAACAGAAATTCTAAAGGCACAAAAGGTTCTAGAAAGAGAATGCACACAATCAACACACACACAAATAAGACATATGGTTTGTGTTGTCTGGACTGTTGCATTTAGATGTAATGTCTGGACCACATTTCTTTTATTTGTAAGTTATCATTGTAAGTTATGTAACTAAAGTGTTTTGTTGTCTTTGTGGAACCCAGACAGAATAGTTGGTGCTCTGGAAAAGCTGATGGGGATCTGAACAAATGTCAAAGTTGTACCTGAAGTAAGTGCGTGACCAGTGGATTATTCAATACCAGTTGTTAATGTGCCCCTACCTGCGTTGCTGGTACTCTGAAGGATACTCAGACAGTGAGCCTAAGTGCCCAGGTTGCCAGCTGTGTCTGCGGAGGTCCAGGGAGTACGTGGGACAGGAGGATGACGAGGGGGTCCGAAGTGTCATCCCTACAGAGAAAGGAGGGAAGGGAGGAGAGGGGCAAGGAGACGAGGGCGGAGGTGCCGGACAGGGGACGCAGAGGGTTCTCAGGTATGATGGAGAACCCGGGAGACTGGGGGAGTGAGGAGGTGTGACAATCATCTTGAGGACAGGGAGGGAGAGGAAGAGAGAAACAGAATAACCAAGAGACACAGAGTAGGAGGGAATGAAACAGAGAGAAAGGATTCACGTTATGGAAAGGTTTTCGTTCACAATTTCACTGCAATTAATCAATTTACAAAAGGAATTTCATGGCAGCTACAACACCTACTATTAGAAGATAGTACATTTTGGACTTAGCATAAAGATAGCGTAAAGATTTAGTGGCTCCTGGAAGGGTTACATGCTCTATGGGGGTTTCCATGCTGGGCTGTATTGTTTTCATGGAACAGGTTGCCGTCAAACAACACGAAAAACTGTTTTTTTTGTTAAAATTGTGACGACAGAAAGGATGAGTGCACAGATAAGGCCCACCCTCTGCATTATGCAGTTTAAGACAATGTGTGACATCTCATTCAAAGAGTCCACACACACACTCTCATTGACATCACTGTCCAAAACACCTCAAATAAGACAGCATAAGGACTAGACCTAAAGATTCATTACAATCATCAGCATAGGAAGACCAATTAACAAGCGTACATCATATGTCTGTAACTACTGCCTACCTACTCTTCTGGGATGTAATCCTAACTCGTTTATTATACCAGAGCATGAAGACATGGAAAGTGAAATCCATACCATGTGTATGAGAGCAGGATTGTGCTCAGGGTGCCTTGAATGACATAGCATTGTAACAGGACCCTGGGATCTTGAACACTACAAACTATTGTCTCTCTGCTACCCGGGGACAACAGAACATTGTCAATGATTTAATCCTTAAAAGAGTGTAGTGGTGTGTGTGTGTGTGTCTGTGTGTCTGTGTGTCTGTATGTCTTTAAGAGAAATGTGTAGTAGGGAGGGTGTATACTGTGTGAATTCCTTCTGCCATGTGTAGAGTATTCTGCTTCATGTAATATGGTTCAGATAACACTGATAGTCTCCAGCCCCGCATGGTACAGTGGAATAGTGATCCACACCTGCACACTGAGACACACACATATACACACACACACACACACACACACACCATACACATGCACACACACCCAGATACACACGCACACACATATACACACACACACACATTTCAGCAAGTGTGTGTTCTTGCCTGCAAGTGTGCAGTGTCACAGAGAGAAAGTGTAGGAAATGTGTGTATTTGAGGAAATGTGTGACTGTGAACGAGTTGAGAGACAGAAAGCAAGGGTCATTAAACAAGCACGTGCCATGAAGGAACTGATTGCATTAAGAGACAAGTTCATCCCTCTGCCTGGGCTAAACGTTCGTGAGTAACAACGGCTCTATGTCCAACAGTCATGTCTTCCTTTCCCTGTTCATATTTAATCTCTCTTCCATTTCCCTCCCCATACATCTTCTCCCTCCTTTCCTCCCCCTCTTAAATATCTACCCCCCTTCCCCCTTCGTTCAAATTCCTCATCTCTGGCCATTGACAACAGTCGTCCAGGAATGTAAACAGGAGTTGAAACAATGGGCAGGTCTTTCAAAATAATTACATTATCTGATCAACCCTAAAACATTTTTCTCGCTGAAATGCAACGTAAAACAATAAGCTTTTTGCACATATGCAACATTTTTGTGATCTTTTATTTCAGCTCATTAAACATTTCTATTCAGTGTATATACACTTATTATAAACGGGTGCTTTAAATCTTGATAGCTGATTAGTGGATACCCGTGGTGTACTGACAATGTACCCCACCCACTGCCTTTTTTCTACAGTAAGTTATAAAGTGGTTGCTTTAAATCCTAATGTTGATTGGCTTATAGCCGTGGTATATGTAAGCAATAAGGCAGGAGGGGGGGTTGTATTGGCCATTATACCACAGCTAAGATCGGTTCTTAGCAGCAGCATATCATGTATACCATGGTTATGACATCAAATAACTTTTTACTGCTCTAATTGCATTGGTAACCGTTTTATAAGAGCATCAAAGCATTTCAGGGGTTTGTGATATAATGTCAATATACCACGGCTAAGCTCTAAGTACAGGCACTCCACAATGCTTTGTAGCTAAGAACAGCTATTAGCAGTGGTATATTGGCTATGTACCCAACCCACTTGTGTGTTATTGCTTAACATTCAGTATTCTGGTTTATAAGGTCTTCTTGGTGCATTGTGACTAAGATCAGCTCTTAGCCGTAGTATATTGGCCATATGCCACATCCCCTCATGCCTTATTCCTTACGTAAATCACGGGAATGACATTACAGCACTTTTTACTGCTCTAATTGTGTTGGAAACCAGTTTATAATTGCAATAAGGCATCTCTGGGTTTAGGGTAGCTATATTGCCACTTCACCGAGGCTTAGCGTTGTGTCCAGGCTTTCACAATGCGTCGTGCCTAAGAACAGCGCTTAGCTGTGGCGGTGGTCATATACTACACCCACTCGTGCCTTACTGCTTAAATACAGTTCCGGGAAAAATTAAGAGACCACTGCAAATTGAACGCTTCTGTTCCTCACACAAAACTTTCCTTTTTAACTTTTTTGGAAAGGAAAGAAAAAGGTGCAGTGGTCTCTTAATTTCTTCCGGAGCTGTATATACTCCTGTGATGTCGCCACTTCCATTCATAACATGAGCCATGACGTCTGTTATTCATTTCATGAGCCATGACGTCTGTTATTGGAAGTACGTGGAGATGTCATGTTACCCATGTCATGTTACTGGCAGAGTTGTAGACACAACTTCAATAAACACAACTAAATAAAAATACGCCAGACAGTTTTTTTTCTGTTAAATAACTTTCAATTTGTTATAATGAAAGAACAAATATTTTTACAATAATGTTGTCAGAAGATGGCCTGCCTATTGTGATCAACATCTATAGAGTTTGAGGCAGCCGGATTAGCCAAAAGAAACAAGGGGATTTAATAAATATCACATCGAGCCCATCTCAACAAATAAGGGAAGTGGCATGTTGCTACAAAAAAAAGATGGACAACGAAACCATTGGCTAAATAAATAAACAAGGGTATGCACTGAAAATACGTATTTCACCATTTCCATCTTTTAGTTTCTGGTCAGGTAAAAATGTGAATCAATTATTTGCAAAATTACTCACCGATTCGGTGCCTGCACCTGCTGATATACCGAACAACCCAAACAAATATCTATGTTCTCCTTTAAAGTCGTTCCAAGTTATCTCCGATGAACGACAGCAAAATAACTTTTTGATTATATCGTTACAACACAGACATGCTGATCAATAAAAAATAATATTAAGTTTATTTAGTCCAATTCATACAAATAAAGAAACAGACATTCTGCATTTTCGAAACTACACATAAGCGTCTTGTGTCACTTAATCTCGAGGAGGAAACCAGTTTCGCGTTTTCTGTTTGTCTTGCCCTGTCTTTGCGACGCCACTCCCATGGTGATGATCGCTGTTGCTCCAGGTAATGCTTAGCTGGCGGTCTAACAGCGGTAAAGTTAGATTTACGTTGGATATTTACTACGTCTGTGAGAAATGTATTTTCAAAATAGGGGAAGGATGGACTAGAATCCACACCCTCATTTTTTTCTAATGTTCAAATTAAAATATAAATGTTTATAGTTCTTAATAAATTAATATAGAATATTCTAAATCAGGTGAGGATGGACTTAGGCACCAGCAGTCACAAGAATGCAACATAGCAAGGCAAACAAGATCATGGACCATTTTTAGTATTCACTTTTTAAGAAAACAGGCAGAAAAATCTTCTAGGATAGCACATCCAGCCACTCACCAATATTGAGCTTGTTTGCACCAGGGCAACTACAAGGAGTTGCTAAAGGTAATGCAACCATATACATAACATTCCCAGAGAGTGCATATCCAATTTGAACTGCCTTTTTCAAGCCTCCTGGGCACTGTTTTATTCTGCAATCTATATTCCAACTCCTGATCGCGATGATACAGCTGTCTTCGACCAATGCCCCAGGACTCCAAACAGAAATCGGAATACAACACGATTTCTTCAAAATCTATGTTCCTCTGATTAAAAATATTACATTTTAATAGTGATCGAGCGCTTGTCGGTTAGCTATTCACCTAAAAAGATAATCCGTCGAATGTCCTATATAAAAGTAACTTGAGTATCCTGTTACCCAGTTTCGCTGCACTCCGCTGACACGCGTCTAGTATTATCACACCTGTAGAGTTGTTAGTGCGCGTGAGATATACCCTGATTATTAATTACATTTGGTAGTCTTAATGACATCCTTACATCCAAATTTCAAACTCACCTCTATATCGACGTTTTCTTGCCTGCTGTGGAGTTATGTCTATAGATTAGTCTTTTTGCATGCGCATGCGCACTATCAGGTTTGTCATATATCACAAAGCTGAAATTGAAGTGTTAATTTTCTTATATATCCTCTAACTTTGTTCTTACGCTATGATAACATGCTTTTACCACAGTTTCCACAGCATAATCAAATCCAAAATGTAATTTAAAAAATCTATAATATTTTGCAACATTGTTTCCCTAAGGAAATCACCAGAAAAAAAAACAACACTCCCAATAAAAAACGTTCAACTTTTCATTGTTAAATTATTATCAAATGAAATCTGATTTTTTCTGAAGTGTAGCCTTTGCTCTGTTTTGGTCATGAAAAGGCCAGGCAGATTAAAGGGGGTAAAGGCAAATGAATAAATGACCTTTTGCTAGGACTACTCCAGATGAAGCATCGAGGTGAATAAAAAGTTATTTGAAAACTGTTAAAAGTAATGAATCATGTCCACAGAAACTGGGTTCGTATGTAATAAATTTTACAGTAATGTAAATGTCATTGTTCTAATTTAGGAACAACCTGGACCCAGGGGACTTTGTGTTTTGGTTAGGATTTGTTTTTATGTAAAATGTTATAAAATTACTACAGAATTCAATTGGTATTTCATTAATGAAAGTTTGGGGGTGAAAATGTACAAAATTCTGGCAAAAACATAACATTATTTTAAATAAAGATGCATTGTGGATTTGTAATTCATTTTGCAGCAGACATTTTAAAACTGGTTTTGTGAGAATCACTTGAGTGCAGATCGGTACAAGAGAGGGAAAGGCATGGGTAGATGGAGGAATGTACAATGTGAGAGAGCTGTTCATTTCCTTGGCCCCCATCTCCAAGAATGCTGCTGACTCCTCATCATGGATGTGCCAACTATTCAGCCACCAGTTTCAACACCTCCATAACCCTATTATACAAATCCAGAATAAAATGGCACAAATGTACCACCCTTTGATAAGAATGTGAGGATGGCAGCCTTTAGGACATCCAGGTTTAAGAGACTCAGTGACATTGGGCAGAATGAGTGTGGAGGTATAACCTTCAGCTCCTCACAGAAGCAGTGTTTTGTGAAAATAAAAAAGACAAAATCGCACAAATCTTTCAAACCAACAACAAACCAATCAAACCAACAACAACGCAGAGACCTCTCCACCCTTAATATGGGAGACACTTAAATATTATCTTAGTGTCCCAATACCCATAATAAAATGAAAACTGTTTTGGGAGAATGTTCATTATCCTAAATGTAACTGACCCAATACATTATCAGAGTCCCCTCTGACCTCTTTTATCTATTTGGTACTTTCTCTGGATATAGAATTAACTAGAATAAAAGTAAATTGATGTCTATTCAGATGCAAAACCGCTCGTGTTCAGAACATCTCCCAATTCACATGACTTGGGGAATGAAATTAAAAAGCAAACTTCCAACCACAGATGGACAAACTCATAAACTTCTAATTTTGGAAAACCTTCTTCATATCCCTGTACTTGTACTGAGGTAGCTGTTACATTGTGTCATTCAAAAGACAAATAAGAAACATATCCAGAATAACTTTGTTTTAAGGTGTTTTTGCTCAGTAAAAATAATTGAAACTAAAAACTAAGTCTCTTAGTTTTTTTATTCATCTCACATTTCACAACTAAAACATAGTTGGGCCATCGTAAACACTCAAATGTTTATGAAATACAACAAATAGGCTTAAAGAAGGCTAAATAAATAGATTTCCCAGTTAAAAAAGTGTAACTTTGCCAATCAGCATCGCCCATAGGGCTTCTCAGCCTGTCGTCAGCCAGCGGCAGAGTCAAGGCTTGAAGTTACACTGAGGTGGTCAACCGGGTGCTACAAATCTGAGCATTACACCAATGTGCCACGTGGGAGTCGGTCAAAAACATTTTTCTACATTTGAATGTGAGGTAAGGCTTTATCCGGCTCTACACACTACTACAACAGTTCACTTTAATGTTAAAGACTCAGTTCCATAATGTACATAGATGTAACTATATCACAGTAGGTTCATTCAATTATGATATATAATTACAAAAAATAATATTTTAGCCAATTATCGTAATCCTTTATGGAAGTTCAATTTGTATGAAAACATACATTTACTCCTTCTGTGCTTGGTGTAGTTTGTCCTCTGAATTTTTTTTTTTTTTTACAGTGTATATATATTGTCAAATGATTCTATCAGGACCTCACCATTAATAACAATGCATTATGAAAACACTTTAAATCAACTACTATTATTAGATCAAACTCCCAGTCTAATTGACATCTTTACACTCAACAAAAACACGTCCCTCTTCCATAAGGAGATGATCCAACCGCACATGAGCACACAACAGTTCACCTGACATAAGACTGGGTCTATTAACGTTACATGGTTGATTTCACTGTATGTGCTTGTCGTCATTTTTCTATTTTTCACAGCACTTGCCATTAACAAAATCAGAATATACTCTAGATGCATTTAGTAACATACTAAGAATATCCATGGAAATGTAGGGGTAGGTCCTACCTAAGAATTAAAAAAACTAAAACATTCTGTGATAAATCAACATCTGGGTAAATGGGCAGCATCTAAAAGTGTATTGATTTCCCAACAAGAACCTCAATTATAAAATGACAATCCAACAGTGGTAATAGTTGTATTTCAGGGCATTTTTTTCTAAATATGACAAACAAACTCATTGTGTTTAGGATAATCCAGTATATGATGTCATTCTAGTAACTGTGTATCAAACATACAGATCATAAACTATATGTATTTTTCATGTTACTTGTTTAAAACGCAGATGTTAGAAACATATTTGAAAATGTTTCTTGATCTTTGACAGACATTGGTCATTGGTCAGAAATATTAGAGACAAAATATATAAATAACTACATAATATTAAAGGCATAAGAATTTCAGTGAGGTTAGCTATAAGTGGGACAAAATTGATCCCGTAAACTTGCACACCCCAAAAAACTTTTAAGCATTTTCTGATAAAACATGTCAAACTTAAATGGCACAGAAAAATATATTTCAAATAATATAAAATGGGGGAAGTGAACCACACTGATTTCATAAGGACCCTTGTCTTAGCTCCAATAATTAATGCCTCTGCTTCAACTCTGTGGCTACTGGGCTAACACTGGCTTTAGGCACCAGCACATTCCAGGTTCCTTAACCATACTGCCACTGGCATATTAACTATATGGTTAATAGGTGCATCACACAGCTGATCACTCACTAGATGCTTTTCCATTCTCCCATAGTGGGACAGAGGCTGTTTGGTGTGTTAGTGCCCCATGTGGCCTTCTTCAGGAACTGCTGCTGAGTCGTCGGCGGATGAGAGACGCAGGCTTGGTATCAGTGTCCTCCTGGTCACTCTCACACTGCCTCTGACAAGTGAATGAATGCAGAGATCTTCAGATATACATTACCAACACATACCTTTCTACACATGGGGTCTTCACTGTACATTACCAACACATACCTTTCTACACATGGGGTCTTCACTGTACATTACCAACACATACCTTTCTACACATGGGGTCTTTGAGAATTTCTGCATTGTAATTGCAGAAAATGTTTGTTACACACTTTCATAATTTATTTAACAAAAATCATAATACTCTCGTAATTTATTTTTTAATGAACATGGGGACAAATCCCATGTGTTGTACATTTAAATAAAGCAATTCCATATGTACTCAAGAAAAAACTTGAGACTGAACAACAACCAAAACAAAATGTTTGGTCTCAGCATTCTGAAAATGTTCAACATCACTGAACTAATTGGATTTTTCTTAAAATGCCTTAATGACATTTATTCTAGCCATATCAATTACCTTTTGGAAAACACAATACATTCTTTTTACTTTTTATTGTATTCATGGTTATTTGTATTTATTCTATTTTTATGTTATATAGTGTTTTTACAAGCAAACAAGCATTTCCCAAATATATCTTTAAAGGTGGTCTAAGTCTTTTGCACAGTATTTTATTTCTTAAAAACCCACCTATATAAGCCTAAATATTTGGTTAAACAGTTATGTAGATTCATTCATTATAATTAGAGCTCTTTTTAAATTCAGGTGTGTTTTAACCAAATGAAGCCAAATGAAGCCTTCATGAAAATAACACGGACCCTACAATCAAACATGGGGATATTTTATTAAATTAGTGGGGTTACCTCGGGCACGGGGGGGGGGGTCTTGAATTAGTGCAAGGCATAATGAAATTAGCAGATTATGAGGTGTTTTGGACACCGGTGTCCAACTCAGTATCCTAAAACTTGTTCTCCGTAGGACAACGACCCCAAATGCACATAAAAAAGAAACTAGGAATAGTTAAGATGCGAGAAGGGCCAGAAAAACATTCAGATCTGAATTACTTCCAATAATTATGGCGAGAGATAAAAATAATTAAATATTGAAGAATATGATCAGTTTCCTGCTGAATGTAGGCCAGTTTGGCAGTAAGAAGATACAGCAGGCAGTTACCTGATTTCACCACAGTTTGGGGACCTTTTTGTCATATAGTTAAGTCAGAAACCCCCACACAGGCCTATATACACACACAAAAAGTGATGTACTGTATATAGTAATACTAATCTGAAACAGTTCTGCCTGTTTTGTTCTTGATTCAGATTATAACATGGTGTTATTGATTGTCCAGATGATAATAATAAAGTCCAGAAAGCATCATGTCTCGTGGTCTAGACCAGTCCATACTCCGTTCTCTTACCAGTTCTGGCTGCTCGAGGGACCTGCTTTTACACTGCAACTGCAGACGAAAGAGTCTGTTACATGCCCACACCATATTATAGGACATCTACACAGAGAGAAAGGGAACATTTTAGAAAGGTACACCGAAAAAGTGTCCAATAAAAAGCAGAACTTTGAAAAGAACAATCCAAATGTGATGTAATACAATGACTGGACCAGTAGGTGTTCCCCTCTCATCAATAATATAGGACTACTGCACAAAAGACCGATTTTAAGAGAAAGTTCATTTGAACTATTAAAATTTGCCACTGGAATTCACCTTCCATTTCCTCTTGGCATTGAACTTCTTGAAGTTCTTCATGTTGATTGATGATCGACTTCTATTAGCTGCCTGTTTGTGCGTGAGCGGCTGATATAACAAGGGAATATGAAACATGGTACATCAAGAAACACTTAAGGCTTCATCCAAAGTGCCGTGCAGTTTCAGATTCACAGAAATCATATTCCAAACTTTTATACTGACAGTCAAACGTTTAGTGCAATTTATTTTTTTGTTGGGTTTATGTATTTATAAGACTTCAATCAATCCCTCCTTTCTCACCTTAATCCACGGGTGCAGTAGACATTCCTCTGCAGTCATTCTCTCTCTGTAAGGGGAAACACATCAGTCTGGGCCTAGTTGTGTACATAAGATCTAGACAAGAATCACATCAAATATACTAATAACTGAATGATTGATCATTTGTTTACACTGCATCTTTGATTAGCAATTTTTCAATAAAGTCTTTGGCCATGGCACTGGTCTGGCTGAAATAGATGTCTTCAAACTCGTATATCATCCCCACAATGTTCTTTAATGTCTCCTCATCATTTTCTCCTTGAAAGGGGGACAAGCCGCTCAACCTGCACAAAAAGGGAGTATTACAGCATAGCTACAATGTATGAGCAATATGTAATGTTACAATTGTTTGTTCATTTTGGATACTCACAATATGTAGGTTATCACACCAATACTCCTGGAGAGTAACAAAGCAGAGGGATTAGTTACTTTGCGTGCAGACCACTATTAACCCTGACAAATAAGGCAGCTGGAATATTTTGTTTTTCTCATGAATAACATTGTAGAAATGGTTACCACATGTCGGCTGCCTCACTCAGGGGCTCATAGTTAATCACCTCAGGGGCTGGAAGGAAAACAGAAAGGAAGAAGGGTGGGGTGAAAGACAGAGAGATAGAAACAAAGGGGGTGAGAGAGAGAAAGAGAGAAGATTAAATACACACAACACGATTCAGCGCCATCCAGAAAAAGTGTGTGAAAGATTGTAACTTCCTTTTGTTGCAACAGTCACTGTTTCTGTGTTGGGGAAACACTCAGCAATACCAACAGCACTGTTGCACAATACTATGGGACTCACCGACAGACCACTTTAAACACTCATTAACTACAGTAACACACAGGTATATAGGAAACTAGTTGTGAATGAGTTGGTTATGATATCGTTTCTGACCAAATTTGCAGTTTTAGCTATTGATGAACCCATGAACCGTACACTGAAACCCACGCGACCCTTCTGTCCTTTCCGATATCATCGTTGTGTGGGTGACTCAGGGTCTATCGAGCATGTCAGGCCTGTAGGAACTTCTCACATAGTTGCACATCCCCTCTCACTACCCCCTGTGCCCCACCACAGTGCTCTGATGTCACATCCTGTCAACAACCACACCAACTCTTGGAAACTGTCTCCATGGAAACCACCAATCTAGTAGCTCAGGCTAAATAAAAAACAGACAGGAAGACACGACATGTACGCACACACATGAAACATTCACGCCTACACAAACACACCGAAATCACAAACAAACTGCTTGCATGACATGACACATATATATATGCTTATGCTACATTCTTACTGAAGTGGGAAGGAGATGGTGAGCTGTTGTGAAACACCAGCAGGATCCATTTACATGCTTTAATCGTATTGAAAAATCCTGGAAAATCACATAAACTAAATATACAGCTATAATGTTTAACTAATTATAATTTTCACAAACCATATTAGTAGAGTGCTTTATATTAATGTTTTTTAATGTGTTTTATTTGAAATAATTTATTATAAATATACTTTCCATAGTGAAGGCAGAGGTCGGCGATAAATAAGTTTCCCACTAGCAATTAGCAGTTGATTGGCAGTAAAAATGTCCTTATTGTATATGGTTAATACCACCTTCTCCCTTGGTTATATATCAAGAGTTATAGTTCCATACATTTTCTGTTAGGGACAATCAAGTCTGAAATGTTAAAGTGGAAATTAAAAAAAACTTAAGAAACTATTTAAACCTTAAATAAATAAGTTGCTTGGTAGAATTGAAAATACCAACACCAATAGGATTATTAAATTAAGGTTCAGGATCAGTAGTCGGTAGAACATTCCACTTACCGATGTACTGTGGGGTCCCACTCAGGCTCTTGTACTCCTCCCCCGGGGTGAGGTGGTGGGCCAGTCCAAAGTCAATAATTTTGATGTGGGGGTGTGGCACTGTCTTGTCAGCCAGCATGATGTTCTCCGGCTGAATGTAAAACACACCATGCTAAATACTATCTTAACAGATGCACGAAAGGAAAAACAGCCCAACTGGATTTAGTGAGGGGCCAACAGAGGTATGAATTCATGGTATGGGGTAACACTTGCTTTATGTCTGCCCCTATTCATGTTTCTGTGTCCCTCACCTTGAGGTCAAAGTGGGCGATGTGTTTACTGTGCATGAAGCCAACTCCCTTGAGTATCTGCTTCAGAAACTCTATGGCCTCATCCTCAGACAGGCTCTCTTTCTCTGCTATAAAATCAAACAGCTCCCCACCACAGATACTGCAGTAGACAGAAAGCAGATATTAAAATGATTCACAACATTGTCAGCAGAATATCTCTATCACATGTATTCATACAACCACTAGACCAAGTTACGTCCAGTTAATTCCTATGAATGTTGCTCAACCAAAAGTTTGGCCACACTACTGTCTCCTGGAGTACGACACCCATGTAACAGCACCTATGTCAGCCAGTTTGATTGACGTGAGTGTGTGTGTGTGTGTGTGTGTGTGTGTGTGTAGGCTGTTGTTCAGTTATATTAATAGGCTTTGAGCTGTCTGTCTGGCTTGGACTATTAGATTAGTGCCAGTAATAATAGGGGGATTAGATGGGTTGACAGGAGCAAGTGTGCTTCTCATTGTGTTTCCATTAAACAGTCAGATCGGTGATCCACCCTGTCACTTTCCGTCCCGCCTGCTGTGGGACGAGGCGGAGACAAAACAGACAGACGCCTCACATCCTCCTGCCTCCCCCTTCCTCCCGCACTTGACTCACAGCTCCACGACAAGGACCACCTCGGCTCGACTCTCAAACACGTCCCTGAGGGCCATGATGTTGGCGTGCTGTAGGCTCTGCAGTATCTCCACCTCCCTCTCCACGCTCAGCCTCTCCAGGCCCAGTCGGCTGCTGGCGTTCCGACGGAGCTTCAGGAACTTCCCCGCCCAGCGGACACCTGACGCACGCTCCAGCACCGCACGCACCTGCCCAAAGTGGCCACTAGAGCGGGGCACGCAGGGGCGTTACCGTAGCAAGCATGTGCGTTGTCCATTGCCGTACACAACGCAGAACCACTCCAAAGCTTGTATGAATTTTACGTGGACTAAATAGTTTTGGCACGTTTCCAGTAACATTAGTGTATTCGCAGTGATATGTCATGGAGTTCAGTTCAAATGAATTAGAATAAACATACATTGAAATTCACTTCCTTTCACAACTTTTTAACTCACCTGCCAAGCACTTCTCCAATTTCGTAGTAGTCCTCCACATTCTGTAGCTTAAACTGAGCCATGGACACGATTTTGTTCCTTCTCTCCTCCAACACTCTTTTTCTGGATGTTTCCCAGAGCTACTGCATTCGGTAGCGGAAAGAAAGAGGAACGACAGAACATCTGTGGAAGGTGAACTACATCAAATCAAAGAGAGAAGCGAGTCAGAAACCTGGCAGATTCATCAAGTAATGCCAGGACAATAAACAGAACTGTGTATGACAGCAAGAGATAAATTGTATTCAAGAGATGATTACAGCACACACACACACACACACACACACACACACACACACACACACACACACACTGACCCACACAATGAAACAGCCAAACACCTTGATGACTCTTATGACTTGAACAAAAGCAGACACCAACATCTCCCTGGTATCTCCCTGACAAGGCCCCAAGACTTACATAGAACAGACATGCTATTAGCGCTGTGTGTTTGTGTGTGTGAGTGTGTGCATGTGTGTGTGTGTATGTTGCAGGAAGTTTTTTGGAAGTTGTTTATGAATGGTTTGTACACATGTTATGTCACAAATGTGCCATCATGGCGTGTTGATTTAACAACAAAAACAGACAAATTGTTCTATATACACGTGTACCCACCCACCAAAGACACAGCCTTCCCTGCTGATCCTGAAGAGCAACAGCCTTGTATCTATCGCTAAATATTTACTTCAACCCAGGCGTATCCCCAATTTATCAGTAAACAACGCCCCAATGTGTTCATACAGCCTCCAGACACTCGCTAGCCGCAGGGTCGGTGCTGTCAGCTTGTCAGCAACACTGTGGGAAACCTTTCTGTGACAAACAGGAAACAGAGAATGTGTCCATTTGTCCTGTGCATGGGGCCTCAATCACGTTTGTGTGAGGTTTCATCGCTACATGGCACCGTACAACCTGAACACCTTTTTTTATTGTTTTATGGGTGTGAATCTACATGCCTTCTGTGTGTATGTGTGTGTGTGTTCTCCCCTCTTGGCTGTTGGACATTTTTTTTCGAATTTATGCAAATTGAGAAAGGAATATTATGTACAAAAACAGGGTGTGTGGCGTGTGTAGAAGTGTGAAATTATAAGGGGTGTGAGTCTGAGCAAAGGGAAGAGAACAGCATGAGGTGATCCTGTGTTGGTATTTGTGTCTACTGTCAATGTTAGTATATCAGCTTCATGCATCAGCTTCATGCATCTTGTTCCCCTCCCATCAAATTCATGCATGGTGATGCCAAGCTGGCGCACTCTCCTTTAACGGTTAAGTGACTTTTTGGTGTTCATTATCTGGGTGTTTTTAAGCGCTACGGTTAAAACGGATTCAACTTCCAATTCTTTTAGACCGTCGTACAGGTGTACCACTGGATGGTATCCATGCTATTTTGTTCCCCTGAAAGGTTGATAAGTTTAAGTTTACAAATTACCTTTCAGTCATTTCGCTCCTTGTTTATTCACATTACATGTAGGCTATTTATTCATGCACCGTTTTACTCCTGGTATGCTCTCACCCTCCTAGAAAGGACAAACTCGCCTACCGGCCTTACAAGACACAAATCCTGGAACAATCTTTCGCCCTCTACTTAATTACGGTGTAAAATTAGGTAGATAATTGTACCATTTTCTCAAGCTCCTCATTGCAATCGACCAATTCCCCACAGCAGTAAAGCCATGAGGCAGTCTGTCTAATATGAAACAGCCTCATAGCGCTATTACCTTGTTCAGTGTGCCAGTGTATGTCCATGGATGTACCAGACTGCATTTTCTGTGCATGTTCCAGTCTAGTCCACCAGTACAATATAGTAACAGTAAAGCCTCTAAGCCAAGTACATCCAATGTCAGGGACTGACGGTCCAAATGGAAAAACATGTATCGGCTCAGAGATTAGGAAACAGATAGGATATCACCACAGCTATGTCCCACAAGACAACGAGCGGAATAAACTGACTGAGTGACACCATTAATGAGTAGTGAGGGTTATTTATATCAAACAAATAATCGATGGGTGAGATGTTTGTCACCAAAGGCTAGGTGATGTTTTGGCCTCCGCGAGTGACGAGTTAACGTGGATTCATTTATTCAAGCTTGCGCGAAAAGAAAGTGTAAGCCTACATAATGACATTCTAACAGTTGCGTTCATGGGTTTTGTGTAATACAAGATCTACACAAATAAACAGACATTAGGAAAATGGTCTACTGTTAACATTAAACACGTACAACTGACCAATTATAGGGGTTACCTTTCGTTAGAGAAAACGTCAGGTGGTTATAGGCTACTTACCCAAATTAATTTACGTCACCGTAATCTTCCTAGCTGCTTTGCTGTGAGATTGTGGCGCCGCTTTGCTGTGAGTTTGGTCCTTTCACAACCTGACTTCTTCACTGGTTCAGTTTGCACGCAAAATGTGTGAAACTGGTGGAAATCTTTACCAACTCCAGAATCTTGAATCAGTTATTACTCTGGAAATAGTAATTTAATAGAAGGTGCCGTTTTCCGGGAGCATCGCTGCCGTCTATCCCCTTTTCCGCCCCGGTTTCCGTACTGGAGAGTTGTTGGACTGATCGTCTTCAATGCGCTTTCTTAAGCCTAGAGGGGGACTGGAGGTACAGTAGCCTACGTAACAGAGTGAAGCCTTATCATTCATTTACATTTTAAACCAGATCAATATCAGGGATGGCCAAAATAAGTCCGGCACGAACATTAAATTCGGCGAGGTTTTAGTAAAAAAAATATATAGCCTATATATATTATATGTGTGTGTGTTTTGGGGGAAGGCCTGCTCTCAAACGTAACTTAAAATTATATCTTTCTTATTTATGACTCCCTTTTCTGGCTTGGAAAATTCACATTTTGATAAAGATACCTGTTCCACTAATTTGTTTAGAAAAATGTTTTAAGTGTCATGGCACTGACTCAATTCACATAATCTCCTAAATTCCATCTTTGATATGTTGCATGTCATTTGCAAATAGAGCTATAAACAGAAGCCTACACGTTATGTGGTAAAACAAAAACAGTCTACGAGACCTTGGGTGGATCTTAATTAAAAACTTCGAAGTTTCTATCCCTTCAATAGTCTCCTTCTCAAAACCCAATGCCTCTCTCCCTTCTGACCTTCTAGGTTTTGAGGAGACAATAACAGAGTCTGCAAGGAGTATGCCATTGAGAATCATTCCAGGCAATGTTGTCAGTTGGTTGTAAATTTTTTAAATATAGATTTTTGCCGGACCGCGTAAGCGTGCCGGCTAAGAGCGAATGTCTCTTACTGAGTGAGTGAGTGACTGATTGAGCAACTGACGATCCCTTGTTAAATAGTGTAGTAGTCAGAGACGCGGGTTCTGGATCAACAGGACGCCTCCCGTAACAGTCAAAACTCATTATGTTCAGGACAGAAAAAACTTCGCTGGCTTCAACTTTACGTTGCTATGTAATAGGAAGCCTACATTAAAATGGTTCTGGTAGATATTAGGATTTGTTCAGGATAGACAAACACTTCGCTGGCTTCACGATTCTCTCGTCTTTTCACTTGACGAAAAAGTCAGTTATCGTTAGTGATGGCCATTCGAGGCTTCATTACCGTTCTTCTAGCAGCAGGATATTATGCTAGCAGTGCTAACTCAGATTTTCTTTTTCAAAATAAAAGCCATCATTGAACTATACAAGTTAATATTGTTAACAATCTTGTCCGTACATTTTATGTTTAATGTCCGTTCCAATGTTATTCTTGTCTGTTCTTTTTCACAGACTAGATTGGTAACTATATTGCCTTATACATTTCAATTATGGCTTTTATTCTGATAAAGAAAATCTGAGTGCTGCCAGCATAATATCCTGCTGCTAAAATAACACTAATAAAGCCTAGAATGGCCATCACTAGTTATCGTCACCTATTTTGGTAGATACTGTATCTATGTCATTCACAAATGGCTAATTAGCTGTTAAAACGGCCAGTGGCAAAAGAGGATTTGTTCAGGATAGACAAAAACCTCGCTGGCTACAACCTTAGGTAGATACGTTATGGGAAGCCTAAAATGAAACTGTTTACTATATTGCGACTATTTCTGGTGGATTTTCGAATTGTCTCAGGATTTGATCAGGATAGACAAACAATTTGCTGGCTACACGATTCTCTCGTCTTGTCACGTCTTTTCTCGTCTTTTCACTTGAAAAAGTCCGTTATCGTCACCTATATTGATACAGTAGTTATTGTATCAATGTCATTCACAAATGGCTAATAAGCTGTTAAAACGGCCAGTGGCAAAAGCCAATAAAGTTAATAGATGCTATTTGTGATGGAGGTAAACTTAATAAGAAACGTTACTCAGTTTAACACAATATAATGGCGTCTAGCGACACATTACTTGCTAATAAGCTTTTAAAACGGCCAGTGGCAAAAGTCATACAGTTCATAGATACTATTTGTGGTGGAGGTAAACTTAATAAGAAACGTTACTCAGTTTAATGCTAGTTAATGGTGTCTAACAAAATATTCATACTTGGCGTGATGTTAATGAGTGAAAATAATATAATGTGAAGAGGCTATACTAATGCCTGGCAAGTGTGCATTTCGGCGGCATAGTGGTTAACGACAATACCTTTCACGTGGGCGACCCGGTTTCCATTCTCGGGAGGGCAGTTACGATTACCACATTTTATTGTGTGCCGGCTGAACTAGGCTTGCCTGGTTTCTTGTTCGGAAGTCCGTGGAGTACACGTTGTTTCTCAAAGGAACACACGAGTAACGAAAGTATTTTGACTGTATAACGCTTGCAGGGCTGAATAATGGGAAAATAATTGTAGAACAGACCATTCCTGGGCAGGAGGACAAAAGTCATTTCATGATTGGTCTAATGGCTTTAGCTGGACTCATCATTTTTTCTTGGTAACTATTTTACCAAATAAGGCGAAGAGGAAAGATGAAATATGCAACCCTCCCCTAGGAAACCATAGGAAAATAAACAAAAATCTGTAATAAAATGGTCTTCATTTGTTTTCAAGCTCAAGAAACATAAGAGCTTGCACACTGGTTTGAGCACAGCCAAGCGATGGCTGTTTTCTCTACTACTGCATATAGAATTAAATCTAAGAAAACATTGGTTTTACACCTGTTTTACACTGTCAGATGATAGGCTACAAGACATACGCTAGGCGGCACCTACTCCTTACTTTTTTCACCCACATGTCCAGATTTAAATGTGATATAACTCTAAGCACATGATTTGCATGTTTTCCCACTACCTTGGTGATACGTAGTTCGATGCTTATCCCTTTAAGATGAAACGTCCCCTTTAATGATTTACCTGGCCACACCTGTCTTTCAACACATTAGAAAAAGACGCACAATAACAAAAGTCAAAAACCGATTTCACATATTCCATACACATTTACAGACTTGTCATTTGGTAATTGCTGAAGTTGGGTGAGTTCAAAACTTTTCAGTTGTATTTTACAGCTTTAACTAGTCTGCATTCTTCTAGTCCGAAAGTCCAACATTTTGTCATGCGATGGTATGAGAAATTTCCGTGAGGTAAACTGTGCTGCGGTTTTTATAGGCAATCTTGTCTATGCCATTTCTTGAAGGGTATAGACCTGGCGTAGTTAGACATGTAGATAAACTATGTACATCTCATTTAGTTTTTCATATTTCACGCGATGTTTCTTTGGTGTAGGCTACTCGGCCTTTATGTTCTTAGGCTGCGCGGAACTGTAGACGACTCTAAATAGATAGCCCAGCGGATGTGTATTTATAGGTAGTCACCGCGGTAAAGACATTCACACATTCGCCTACAACCAAGTCCGGATAAAACTGTCTTTGTTCTACCGACTGCCCGACAAGGTTATATCTAAGTATCAGCGAACTGACCCCTTAGGGACTGGGTTAAAAGAGCAGTCTTCAGAACGATGACTTTTTATGATACAGTTGGTAGATTAGTACTTGAAATAGATATTTCAGAAGTGGAGATATTCATCATGAATCACTACAATATATTCTACGTAAAATTATCTAACGGACAGAACTTTTTCACAAATGATCAAGCATGTAGTTTTAGCTAACATCTTAAAATTTCTCTTCGGAATAGCTTTTTCAGATGTTGATGTATTAATCTCAAATCGCGTCAGTATATTCTACATGACATTGGCTAAGAGCCCCAAATTTGATTTTTCACAAATAATTAAGTGTTGATTTTTTACTAATGTCTCAAAGTTTCCCATTGAAATAGCTTTTTTGAAAATTTCAGATATTCATCCCAAATCGCATCAGTATCTTCTACATGACATCATCTAAGAACCTCAACTTCGATTTTTCAGAAATGATCAACCATAGATGTTTAACTAATATTTTAAAATTTCCTTTTGAAATAGCTTTTCAAATGTTGAGACACATGACATTATCTAAGAGCCACAACATATTTTTTTAATGAAATGACAAGTATGAGTATATAGTGAATGTTTTAAAGATTCCGATTGAAATAGCTTTTCCAAATTTTTAGATAATTATACCATATCACATTAGTATATTTCACATGACATTAAGAGACTCAACTTTGATTTTTCATGAAATAATAAGTATGAATTTGTAGCTAATATTTTAAAGTTTTCCATTGAAATAGCTTTTTTAAATTTTGTGATATCTCAAATCGCATCAGTGTATTCTACATGACTATCTCTAAGAGCCTCAACTTAGTCAATAAAAGTAACTTTTTTTCATCTTTAACTTTTCAGATATCCAATTCCAATCTTTAAGACCTTGTGTCACTGCTACAACCATTCTACGGGCTCAGGAGAGTCATAATTCACCATAGGTTTCTCCCCAGAACTGTCAACAGCCGTGACATTATTTAAATATTAGTAAAAAATGTATGCTTGATTATTCGTGAAAAATCTAAGTTGAGCCTCTTAGATAATGTCAGGCAGAATATATTGATGTGATTTGGGAAGAATATCTCAACATTTGAAAAAGCTATTTCAAAAGGAATTTTTGAAATATCATTAAAAAATATATGGTTGATAATTTGATATAAATCAAAGTTGACAATGTCATGTAGAGAATGTCATGTTGAATATCCTGATTCGATATGGGATAAATATCTGAAATTTTGGAATATCTATTTCAAGTAATAAGATGCCAAATGGATCATAAAAAGCCCTCGCTGTGAGGACTGCACTTTTACCCTGGTCCCTAAGTGGTCCTTTTCTCAGCAAGTAGATAGAACTTTGTCCTGCACTAGGCACTCTGCGGTCGGCAGACCAAAAACAGTTTTTTCCGTACTTGGGAGTAGTCAAATGTGTGAATATGCAACAACCTTTACCGCAATAATTTACACAGGCAGTTTGAGGCCGATGTTTTTTTCTAAAGGGCATAACTATGCCTACATCTCATAAATAGGATACAGCAATAGCAAAGCAGAATATAATAAAACCTTCCATTTCAGCACCCCAGAAATAGACTTCCATTCTTCCAAGTCCCCCAAACAACATGTAAAATTTTCGAAAACGTACTTGTAAGACAATTAAGTAGTAAGTCTACTTTGTTAAAGCAATGAGGTGGTTTTAAACTTAATAGAGTTGCCCACCTCACTGGAGACCTGGGAAACCTCAAATGTTTTCCAATCCTGAGAACAGGTTTGGCAACTCAGGTATCTATACTACAACAGCATAGTCAAGGTATTCAGAAGCTGTTGAAGTTGGCTTTTGTGAACAGAATCAGATTATGCCATCTACGGGTCTTTTAAAGAGGTTAAGACAGACTTTTGTGATGAGTATCAAAACTGTATCCTGTACCAAAATGAGGAGTCATTTTATTTACAAGGTCTAACGTTTAAGAATGGTGGCAGATGCCCTAATAAAAAAAAGTGAATAACTGGTATGGTGAATGGCAAAGTCTGCTTACTGCTATTTAAAGTTTTTTTTTTTCAAAAGCAGCTCACTTTACAGCATCTTTAGAAGCTCATCCGTTGTTTTAACAAGTAATCATTGTCCTCCAAATGCCAGAATTATTTTATGCTGGGACTTTCAATTTGAGATCTGTGAATGAACAATTAATTTATCTGACAATTTTATCAGAATTTGAACCCAACATATTTTTGTATGAATTGAGTTCCGAATCAACAAAGGCTGCGCTGTACTGCTGCAAAAACTGTAGCAATGATGTCCCATCCAGACCAGCAGAATGGGGAAATGGCATATTTACAGTGGACTGCAAAGTGTTTATTTATCTACACAAAATGTTATATAAGGTCAAAATTCTACAATGCTTAACAAATTCATGAAAAAATCTAGAACACAAATATAGTGGTTGCAGAAGTATTCACCCCATTTGTTTAGGCAATAATATAATAATACTAATCAATAATATAGTGCAAAACATGGACAGACAGAGCCTGAATCCAGGGATATGAAATGTCCAATTATTCAATATACACAGAAGATTGAACAAATGCTATTTGAACTGGTGTTTTCTTTGGCCTTTATGAACAGTTGACATGTATGTATATATGTCTGCCACATTTTGTTATCACTGGATTGAGATTTCCCACTGGCCATATACCACTGGCTGTTTGCATTTTGGCATTGAGAGGAAATAGTCAGATCCTCTGTCTTCTGGGGATTGTATGAGGCAAATTATGATTTGCTATATAACATGTATAGCCTACAAAATGTGCACCTCTAAATATACTATTTCTTTGCAGGTGAAGAAGAACTGTTTAACATAAAACACCAGTAGAGCTGAGAAGTGGTCTGCTGTCTGTTTGGTGGGACAGTTTAAAAGTGACAAAGAAATACAATGTGACTTGACTTAAAAGTAAAACCACTCACACATAGACTTACTCACCATTTCACAAAGACAAGAGGACAAAGTCTGGAGACAGTGAACACTTCACCAACCAATGTCTGAGATCTTACCAACCACCCTGTGTCTGCTGGAAGAGGGCACCACTAAAACCAGCAGAGGGGCTGCTGGACCCCAAGCTCCAACATGGGGGGCGGAGGGAGGGAAGGTGGTGGAACAAGAAATGGTCAGCTCTGCTAAATTTGAGCCGACCACTCTGCCATGGTCAGGTGACAGGGATGTGGGGAAAATGCTGGAGAACGGAGGGACCTCAACTAAGAAAGTACTTCAGGGAAAAGGAGAGAATGACGCAGGGGACGAAAGTAGGAGCTTGCACTCCATGTGCACCTCCATTCAAGGAGGAGAGAGTCGAACTGAGAGCGAGAGAGAGCTGAGGTCGGGAGATGAGAGAAGGAAAGGGGAAGAGCAGAGAGAGATGGAGAGAGAGTTGCAGGACTCTGAGCTGAGGAAGAGCGAGGAGAAGGGCCAGGTGGAGATAAAGGTGGAAGACTTGGAAGATCATTTGAACTGTTTGCCTGAGAGGAATGTGAAGGTGTTTGACCCATCCGTCACCATCCTACGCTCCTTTAGTGCTCCAACGTCTCCCAGAGAACGTGAGGCATTTTGGGATGTGGACACAGAGACGAGCCCCTTCCTTGCTCCCAAGGGAACACCACCTGATGGCTACTGCCGCGATTGGCCAGTGGAGGGGAGGTCCTCAAAATGTAAAGAGATGAAACATTTAATCTATCTGTCTTTTGGCGCTTCAGTCTCTCTCTCCATGTCTTTCTCTTTGCTTGGCTGCCTTCACTCAGCCTCTGTGGCTCTCTTTCAATCCTTTATCTCTCCTCCCTTCTTTATTAGAGGAAGTCGGTGGCCATGTTTCCATTGTCTTTCATTGAATTCTTTTCAGAACATTGATAACTCAACGGAGGTCAGGAAGACTGACGGTCTCTCTTCTGCCCTCCAGGCTGCTGTGATTGTGTGAACAGGGATGCTGTCAAAGTGGGCGTGTCTGTGTTCACAGCAGCCCTGATATTCCCTCTCCTGGTGTGGGGAGGGTATGTCTTCCTGCCCTTTGATGCCCCACTGCTGGACAGCGCCCCTCTTAGGCTGGTCTACACGCTGCGCTGCTCCGTTTTCGCTGTGGTGCCCATCGTACTGGGTGAGTGACTCATTGGTCCTTTTCCCAGATATCTCCTGTGTAATCAGCCAGGTGGGTTAAGCAACAGTTCAGAGGAACCACCAGCTAACCCCATATGTTGTCTCCATAGGCTGGCTGGTGCTGGGGGTCTCCAGGATGCGGTCGCGGGAGGTGAAGCCGCTGTGCGGGGGCAAATCGGAGGCCAGGGAGGTGGGCATTCACCGGCGCTATGTTGACGACTCCGTCACCCTCTTCTTGCTCTACTTCCTGCAGCTGGCCGTCATGGCGCCCTACTTGAGCCAGGCCATGGTCAAACTGGTGCCCCTGCTCACCATCATCTTTGCTTTTGGCAGGTAAAGACACAACACTGGTGGGGATATGGGGATGATTATGTACATGCTATGTGTTTATGACAAAGGTCAAGCAGTGGGATTTCAGATGGGTGCCGTTTCCTTGCCCGGTTAGTCGTAAAACCTACTGTATTTATGATCAACTCAAGGGTCTGAGTTGTTTTAGCGGTTAGGGCTGACATGACTACCTGCTGTCTCTGTGCCAACAGGCTGACATACTGGGTGGCAGCTGCACTGGGCAGCAGTGTTCGGGGCTTTGGCTTTGGCCTGTCCTTCTTGCCCACTGTGGTCATGCTTGGTGCCAACCTCTATTTCATCTTCACCATGGATGCTGAGGGCACCATCTTCAGCCAGGACATGGTTCAGCAACAAGACCAAACTTCAGACGGCCCCCGACAGAGGTTTTGGGGATAGGAGGAGGAAAAGAAGGAAAGACTGGAAAGATGGGGGAGCAGGATTTGTTATATCTGTGGTGAAATGTAAAAGTGTTACTATGTAAGTCCTAGTGGATGGTGCCAGTGGGATTAAGGAGCACTGATGTGTAGAATAACCTTAGACCGTTGAGTTGGTGTCCAATAACGGAGCATGTAACAACAGTTAATGGATAAAGGGTTCGAAATTTTAATGAATTCACATCTGCATTAAAATAATTCACATAATGCATGGCATTAGACTACCACTAGTGAAATAATAAAATGTCTTTCTTATAATATCTGCTAATTGACAGAGGACTGTATGGAAACATCTCAATGCTAAAAGTCATTGAAATAAAGTTTGTAAAACCACTCCGAATTGCGCCAAAGGAAAGTTTTGACCACGATCAAACCACTGTCTTCCTCCAAGATATCTAGTCCTACTTCAGACAATAGTTTGCTGAATTATAGTGTATGGTTTGACAAGAATATCTGTACTTAGGACACAATGTGATCTATTCATTATTGTGTTGCATTTGGGGATTAATCTGGTATTACAGGCTAATACCATAAACTACAGTTATATTAGAATAGAACATCACAGGTTTACTAATATTAACGCTCTAGTCAATGTTTTCTCTCAAACTTCTCCACAATTGGACAAGTACATTTGGATTATATGGAATTTGTGCATCCCCCACAAGAATTACAATGTCCTAGAAATATTTCCTTTTCCAACCATCATCTCTGAATGTGATGAAGCACAGATCTGCTTTAGGGGATAATTGGCTTCCTATACAGTGTCTGCTGGGTGATTTGTATAGATTTTTAAAAAATTATATTATAAAATCATTGTTTTATAGTGTAAAATGTACACTGATTTAGTTGTACATTTGAAATTATTTTTCTAATTAAAGGTGCTACATGTGGGATTAAAATCAACAAATCAATAGGTGAGTAATATTGTGAAATACCGTAATTACACTGTTAAATCTGTGGACATTTACTGACTTTACAATGTAAAAGGAAATCCAATGTGTAGCAACTTTTAACTATGAAACATAGTTTGTCTATTTAATGTTCATGGAATTCTATTCTTGTTTTTCTTTTACTTAATATATTTTCATAATTTTGTTTCAAATTAAAATACAAAACTAAACATTATTGATTTTATTGTTCATCATTAGTGAAGCTGACAAATGATGGTTAGAATGCCAAATGACCAATGAAAATGTATTTATCTACATTGGCAATCTTGGTGTGCGTGTGTGTGGATTCTACAAGTGTTTGGAACCCCATTGCAAGGATGAGACAACATTCTCACATTTCATTATTTGGTTTTCTTTGTTTAGTAAAATGTTGTCTAAAGTGCAGCTCTTGAATGACCGGTGTTCAATTGGGTTGAAATCTGGTGACTGAGATGGCAGTTGAATACAGTATATCAGCAAGTTGAGCAATCTTTGTCACTAAAGCTCCTGTCAAACCTGTCCCGAATCACCTCTCTGTCACCGTCTCTGAGATCTCTTCTTCTAGCCATGTTAGTCAAAATTACCCTAACATGCAGGAAGCCCCTGCTTTCAATATACTCTTTAATCCTCATTTACTTAAGTGTATTATTTATTTTGGCAGTCATTTTGGGCAGTATTTATTTGCATGCATGTCCAAATATTAGCAAAATATTTTATTTTCTAATATAATTGCTCAGAGAAAAATAGATTCAAAGTAGAATCTATGAAATTAAGATACCACAAGCAGCATCCGATATTGGACCTGTTCCTGCAGAACACTTGTCAAAATGTTAGGGGTAATGTATTGCATTTAATTTAGTACTGATTCAATTAGGGTAAAATATTAGTTACTGAATCAAGACTTGTATTTGCTACTTTCATCATCACTGATTTCTATCATTGATATGATAGAAATTATTGATAACTCCAGATTTAAATTGTTTTCATGCTGAATCTGATGTCATTTTACCAAATTCCTGTTTAATGATTTACATACTAGGCTATTAACTGCTTTAAAGTGGGGAGATGGAAAATGGGAAAAGTGTCGAAAAACAAACACGGAACAAACTTTGCATCAAAAATCAGAAGCATATGCAAAAATCGTAGGCTACCTCATATGCACAGTAAAATTGGGTGAAAGATTTTTTTTATGTGGATATTTTGATATTTTGGTTATGTGAGCCTTGTTAAAGTCAAAAGCATGATGAACATTTTCAAATACCAGGAAATCATAGAAAAAACAGTTTGTCTCTGCCTGGAGTCTTGAATCTGGACGCAAGTGGATCTTTCAGCAAAAAACGACCTCAAGAACACAGCAAAATCTAAACTATGGTTATTTGACCACCAAATGAGTATTTTTGAATCGCCATGTCTGAGTAAAGTCATTTTGTAAACCTGTGGTTTGAATGGAACTTGGCAAAAATCTACTTCATTAAATATGATGTACGTACTACTACTTCGTTGTGTTGATGTCCCAACCAGCTATATGTGCTGGAAACATTCTATATAGATTGTCTAAGATGCCTACAGCAACTCATTCTCTAACCTCATTAAAGAAAACGACTAAACTCTGCATTGCAATATATACTGTATTCAGTGGCTTTATTCCAAGGTTAAAAAGACTCACGACTGGGTACACAAACATGTAACTACCACTTCGACCTGCACTGGTCTTTTCACATTCCATGAGGGCGCGGGATCAATATCGTAAATACAGACACCGCGTAAACACTCCAATGCCGGGTCTGAATGAATCCCATCCATATTTGTATTTTTTTCCTCCAATTACTGTGGAATTGACTGTATTCGTTACATTTAACATCAAGTCGTATTATGACGTAGCATAACGTTGTTCGACGGCTAGACGGTGCTAACGTAACGAGTGTTCACATTTTTGTCGGAGGTAAAATATAGTTAACTTCAACCTAACTGCTCGAACTTTGATGCGTCCGTTTTCTGTTTTCCGAATTACAAGAAAGCTACCCATGCAAGTC
Organism: Esox masquinongy; assembly: GCA_016801175.1. Classification (NCBI taxonomy): domain Eukaryota; kingdom Metazoa; phylum Chordata; class Actinopteri; order Esociformes; family Esocidae; genus Esox; species Esox masquinongy. The sequence continues at coordinate 85,306 of JACXGI010000851.1, forward strand.
AGTTTGATCGTTTTTTTTTTATCTGTATCTACACATTGATACTTTGAATTGAAAATATCTAAGTACAGGGACATCGGAAGTAAAAAATGGCAACTGCCCCAGCTAGAAGAAAACATGGCGCATGTCTGCTTCGATTCAGAGAAAATTGTCCATTCCGAAAATTGAGGAAAAACAGGTGTTATGGTAAGAAAGTAATTCTTTTTTTAAAATGCATGGATACAAATAAAAAAAAACGGATACAAACGACGAGTATGACTATACCACCAAGGATGTGGGATTGTAATCGATTGTAGCCTACTTGACACTTCAGATACCTGTCGACCTTTGCACTGTATGTGAACTTGGCAGTATAACACTTATTGCATTCATTTGGTAATAATAATCGAACATTGTAAAGTTGTGTTTTGTATAAAGCCATTCAATACATCAAGAGGGGTACTAACAACAAGGAAGCAAATGCTTTACTTTTCTACATGCGAAAACTTTATATACTTGTTAAATACTTCAAGAAATAACATACTAGAAGAAAAACAGTCGTTATAAATAGCTTCCCAATTATTCGCACCATTGGAAATGACCAAAAAATGACTGCATAAAAAATAACACTGTTAAAGAGCTACATTTTATGTAACAAAAACATAGGGGAAAACAATTGCACATAGAAAACGTTTCTTTTTAACCAGCAATATATTTGTCTGAGAAAGATAGTGTCAAATATTTGGCACCCCAATGGATTCTTCCAAATAACATCCATGGCTTCCTATTAAACTTGAATTTGAAAATGAGGTAATACATATGTCAAATCGTGTTGTCATCTATAACTTTGGAGGAAGGCAAACAACTCACGAATAGAAACATGGACACCTTCATAAATATGGCAATGGGGAAAATAACAACAAAGAAACCTAAAATAAACCACTTCTAATATGGCAATAATTACCTTCAAAACAATTTATAAAGATGGTTCGGGAGGCAAAGGAGAATCCAATGGTAAATAATTTATATCATGTCGAAATCATATTTTAAAGTATAACAAATAACTATGCTCAATGAAGCAGAAATAAACAAAAAAACACACAGATAATGACTGTTACACTTCACTTCACATTGCATTATACCCATTTACAAGTGGCCTATATACAATCATATGACATTTTAAAAGTTTAAAAAGCTGTATTTATTTTGCAGCAATTAGACATTTTTTACTAAACTTTCTCTGAATTGGTCACCAAACATTACTCAACAGAGTCATGAAGATGAATAGATATATTTTCCTAGACACAATAACAGAAACAGCACAGACATTGTAATAGAAAGGTGTCAGTTTGTCATAAGGCCACAGCAAATATGTCATAACTTTCCTTTTTCCAGTTTTTGTTACCACAGATGCGATATCAATATACACAAAATATCTAACAGTTACATTTTGAATCAGACCATTAGCAGGTGTCTGTGACCATTGTTTGGTGTCAGTCTTGAAGTAATAAGGCTGAATTAATTCCCAAATCACACATTTACTTAAAACCGGTCTGTCAGAATTGGCATGCTGTCTGAAAGCACTAACAATAGTAATTCAGTGTGAAATGGCTTCCTTCACAATCTCCTCTCCTTCCACTGGAGTGATCTATGAAAATATTTTAAGCTTAGAGAGTAAATAAACATTGTGGACAAATTATTGAAAATGTCTTTTATCAGTCTTTGATGGAGGAGGAAACAATCTTTAAAAGATCTTTGATGTAGGAGGAAACTAGACTGAAGTACAGTTATCTAATTCTATTTTGTTCCTGTCCCTTTGACAGACATTACACCCTCAGCTTCAGCCAGTGATGGGGCCTATTGGGGAGACATCAGTGAGCACTCAATTTCTACATCCAAAAACGGACCTATCAGCACATATGTAGAGCCCCTCTCTCCATCCTATCAGTCTGTTTATCCCAGACAATCACAAGACCCCATTGGTAAGTTCAAAAACTAGTGACTTCTACAGGTTCATGCCCTACGATATTCATAGAGAACCATAACTAGCACAGGAGGTGGTACAGGTCCTGTAACGGCAAAATCCTCTTTATTAACTGGTCGTTTTAAGTGCCGTTACAGCAAGTCAAAACACTGTTTCTTCACCACTATGCAGTGTCCTTATCACCAAACAAACCATTCAACAACTTCCATGAATCACTGTGCGTGTGCACTCCTATACCAGCTTAAAAGGAAAGACATGAGATCCTGATCTACTCACTGTCATCACATCTGGACTACTGCAACTCACTGTTGACTGGGCTCCCTGAATGTGCCACCAAACTCCTGCATTTAATCCAGAACGATGCAGGCCGCCAGGTGAACCATTAGAAGTTCTCCCATGTTCTCCCCGCTCCTCCGACACGGTCGTCCAGGTGAAGCTGGTATCCTCTACAAGACCCTGGTGCTTGCTTTCACAGCAGCAGGGGGAACTGCCCCTCCCTACATTCAGCCTATGTTCAAACCGTCCAGCCCCATCCAAGCTCTTTATTCTACCACCTCTCGTCTTTTTGCCGTCACACCCCTATGGAGAGCAGCTCCCACTCAGAGCTTTGAAAGTCCTTCTCGGTCCTGACTCTGAACACTAGTGGTGAAACCAGTAATCCTAACAAATTAAGAAAAATTGTTATTGGTTAAGGATTGTTCATTTCAACTTAAAGGTTAGATTTCTCTCTTAATGACTACAGTGTAGGATATCATTTTTTCATATCCTATTTTAAGGGTCCAATAATTGTGAAGGCCACATCAGACCATCACAGCTCATTACCTATGCTGCTCACTTGACATTTTTCTTTACTCATCTTTGATTACCAATCATTTGGCAGTGAACTATATGCTATTTTCAAGTGCTGAAAACAGAACCACATAATTTGCATTTCTCACATCACTCCTTTTTGGTCTCACTGCTGATAGCAGCGATGGATATGGAGGTGATCAGACTTCCTGCTCCTGCTATGGATGTCATGAGTCTCACCCCACCGTGTCTAGTGGCTCCAGGACCTCCGGTTACCAACCTCCAGCCTGGCTGCCAGCACAGAGAGCCCCCCACTGCGGCACCCGGTGAGGCCTGCATGGGTGAGTTAACACCCGTCCGCACCCCCTTCCTAGTCCTTTAACTTCAGACACAGGGCTTACTAAGTTGCTCTAACAGGGAAAACATAGGATTCCCACATACTTCGGAAGAGCTGGGAAAAATCCATAACAGGTGTTAATAGCTTCCTTACATTCTTTGTGTTGATAACTTAAGTGCAGATTTCCTCTCCAGAGCTGGACAGCGGTGTCGACCCAGAGACTGGAGAGAGAGCCCAGGAATGACAAAACTACCTTACTGTTTTTACTGGCCAGATCCTGGAGGCGGTATGAACCATGCGGTATTGTAGACAGAAAGTGTCTGCAACAGGTGAAGTGGTTCAGAACCTTCAGGCGGTATGGAACCTAGCTGGACTAACGTTGTGAAATACTGTCCTGGAAAAAGGTACAACATCCTGTAACTGCACCAATGAAGGTACATAATAGGATGTTTTTTATTAGGGTGCATTGAGGCTTTTGATAGACAACCATATGCTTCTGTAGGCCACCTACAGAGCATGGAAGGGCAACCCTTGAAATATTTTAAATGGCTTAATGTCATTGCTTTCTTATGTGCACAGAAGATAAACAGGCGTGGCACACATTCACCTATTGCTTTGACTAATCTTAGGTTAGTACTATGACAAATCCCAGGGAAAGCATCTACACACTTGCAAAGTAATTCCTGTAATCTATATTTTTAAAAGTTCAACGCTGTGAATTAAAAATATATATTTGCACATTTTCTGTACTCCTATCTTGTATATTTGAATATGCTGTGGTAAATTGCCAACCTGAGGATTTCATACCTTGTTTTAAACTTTTCTAATAAATCTGAGATTTGTCCCACCTGTTGAAGTTCTGTTACTCATTCGGTGAAAACCTGGTGATAAAATTATTATAGTACAACCCATTCTTACTTCAACTGGGTACAACAGTGCTATAAAACAATACATATCATAGTTCACCCAATACACTGTAAAAACCATAAGACGTATGCAATAATAAACCACATCAGAGCATTTACATGGAACTTTATAGCAAATCAAAATATGTAACAATAGCTGTACATTGCAACAGAGTGACTTGATTATGGACACATGCTTGGGTGAGGAAACAGACAAACGAAATTCAGTTGTTCTTGCTAAAAAGCGTCCAAAATCCGAACAGTAGTCTGTACTATGTACCCACTGCTAGCCTTTATTTACCCACTGCTCCACCATGCCAGTCCCTTCTCTACTCAGCCCCCTGTCCTCCTCCAGCATGCTCATCTCCTTTCTTCTTGTGTCCAGACACAATGTCGTCAATGCGGAGCAGCAAGATGGCCGTCTAAAAGACAAGGAAACTCAGTTACATTATTATCTGGGTTCACCAGGCCAAACAAACCGTTTGGCCTGGTGAACCCAGGCACTCATCCCTTGTATAGTTGAAGGGGTCCGTTTTTGCCTCTAGTCTGAATGTGTTTACTGATGAACTTAAAGCAACTCCATGCCTTGCAAGACATTCTTCAAACTTAACAGTCAAGCTGTTCATACATTTAAGAGTGAATATCACATTCAACACCAGCTCATCAGCCCCTCTTACCTCCACAGCCGTCTTGTATGTCTGTGCCTTGACGGCCAGAGGCTCACAGATGCCCAGCTCATTCATTTCTGCCAGGGTGCCCGTCTCTCCATTCACCCCCCAGGATTCACAGCCCTCCAGGGTGTGTTTGGCCTATAGAGGGGACTAATTTTAAATTCTGCCCCACCCAACCAAACGACAGACGCATCATTGGGAGGAAAGGCGCGCACATCACAGTGCGAGGACGTCTTCACACGTACCCTGAGGGAGGTGAGCACGCGGATGGTGGAGGCTCCGCAGTTCTGGATGAGGGTGCGGGGGATGACCTCCAAGGCCTGGGCCACAGCGCGGTACGGCCACTGCTCCACCCCGGTCATGGTCTTGGAACGCTCAATCAGCCTCTTGGACACAGCCATCTCCACCGCTCCACCCCCGGGGAGCAGAGAGGGATCTAGCAGCACGTTACGACACACCTGCATGGCATCCTGTAGGTTCCGCTCTACCTCCTGAAGGGAAACAACACCTCGTTCAGATCACCGTGTCTGGTTCCACAGTGGTAAAATGTGTTGGAGACATCCTGGAGAGTTCTCCATGCGTGAGGGGTGAGCTGGTTACATACAGCCAGGATCTCCTTGCTGGCTCCTCTCAGTAGGATGGTGCAGGCTTTAGGGTCTTTGCACTCTGTGACGAAGGTGAAGTACTCGTCTCCAATCTTCTTGATCTCAAAGAGGCCGGCTCCGGTTCCCACGTCCTCTTCGCGCAGCTCGTCTGTACGGCTTGCGATGCGAGCGCCACACGCTCTGCGAGTAAAGCCCATTAGTGATAGCAAACATCATTATACATCTCATTCAATATACCGCGTGATGAATGGACCTTACCTTGAAATTCGGTTGTTGTCAGTCTTTCTGACGCGGCGGATGGCTGTAATATTGGCTTTCATCAGATAGTGCTGAGCCAGGTCTAGGGAGATGAAAGTGAAGAGATTAGTTTGCCTAGTCAGTGCTGCAGGATGTTTCTAGAATTCTCCAAACAGTGTGTTTGTGGTACCTGAGATGCCCTTCTCAGTGAAGATGAGATCTGGCTTGAGGCGGATGATATCTTCACAGATTGTCTGGATGTACTCTTCCTCCATCTGAAGGATCCTGGCAAAGTCTTCCTCACGCGTGATCTCAATGTCAGTCTGCATAAGAAAACAGCATGCACTGGCTAGTACGTTATCTCTGTGGGCATACTGCATGTCTTAGTAACGTGTGTAACTGGATCAGTGAATGACAGGTTAAGTGTGTGCATGTTTGTCTGTCCTGTACCTGGCTCTCGCCCTTCTTGTACTCGAGGGAGCAATCCAGCAGGATGATGCGGGGGTTTTTGATCATTCTGCGCATGCGAGGGTGAGTGACATCTTTGTTGATCATCACACCTTTCAGGACACAGGAGTCCTCAATGATGCCACCGGGCACCTATAGCCATAGACAAACAATGAGAGGACTCGAACCTCACCGGCCATGTTGAGTCACAGCACAATACAACACCGTGGCAAACTTATCGGTGTGAATGTTGTGAAGACGTACACCACCGTTCAGAAGTCACTTAGAAATGCCCTTGTTTTCCATGAAAACGTACATGAAGTGAGTTTAAATAGGAAAATATAGCTAAATTAATAGGATGGAGTCACTGACAATTTTAGAAAATGTTTTTTTATTGAAATAATAATTGCTCCCTTCAAACTTTAATTTCTTGAAAGAATCCTCCATTTGCATCAATTACAGCCATGCAGACCTTTGGCATTCTAGTAGTCAATTTGTTGAGGTAGTCTGATGCTTCCTGAAGCACCCCCCACAAGTTGGATTGGCTTGATGGGCACTTACGTACCATATGGCGAAGCTGCTCCTCCAATAGCTCAATATGGTTGAGATCTGATGTGCTGGCCACTCCATTATAGACAGAATAGCAGCTGACTGCTTCTTCCCTAAATAGTTCTTGCATAGTTTGGAGCTGTGCTTAGGGTCATTTTCCTGTTGTAGGAGGAAATTGGCTCCAATCAAGCGCCGTCCACAAGGTATGGCGTTGCAAAACAGAATGATAGTTTTCCTTCTTCAAGATCCCTTTTACCCTGTACCAATCCCCCAATATACCACCAAAGCACCCCCAGACCGTCACATTGCCTCCACCATGCTTGACAGATGGCATCAGGCACTCCTCCAACATCTTTTCATTTGGTCTGCATCTCACAAATGTTTTTCTTTGTGATCCGAACCCCTCAAACTTTTTGTTGTCCAAAACACTTTTTTCCAATCTTTCTCTGTCTGTGTTGTTTTGCCCATCTTAATCTTTTCTTTTTATTGGCCAGTCTGAGATATGGCTTTTTCTTTGCAACTCTACCTTGAAGACCAGCATCTCAGAGTCACCTCTTCACTGTTGAGACTGGTGTTTTGCTAGTACAACGTAACGAAGCTGCCAGTTGGGGACATGAGGCGTTTATTCCTCAAACAAGACAGTAATGCAGTGTTTCCCAATCCTTGTCTGAGGGACCCAAAGGGGTGCGCATTTCTGTTTTTGCCCTAGCACTCACACACCGGATTGAAATGAAAGACTTGATGATAACTTGATTACGTCAATCAAGTGTGTAAGTGGTTGGGCAACATTTGAAACAGGTGTGTGACTGCTAGGGCAAAACCATGCACCACTTTGAGTCCCAAGGACCAGGATTGGGAAACACTGCTCTAATGTATTTGTCCTCTTGCTCAGTTGTGCACTGGGTCCCACTCATCTTTCTATTCTGGTTAGAGCCAGTTTGTGCTGTTCTGTGTAGGGAGTAGTACACAGTGTTGTACGAGAGCTTCAGTTTTTTGGCAATTTCTCGCATGGAATAGCCTTCATTTCTCAGAACAAGAATAGACTGACGAGTTTCTGAAGAAAGTTCTGTTTCTGGACATTTTTAGCCTGTAGTCAAACACACAATTGCTGATGCTCCAGATTCGATGTGCTAACATAATTGCAAAAGGGTTTTGTAATGATCAATTTAAAAATAATAAACTTAGCAAACAACGTGCCATTGGAACACACTAGTGATGGTTGCTGATAATGGGCCTCTGTAGATATTCCATTAAAAATGTACAATAGTCATTTCCAAGATTAACAATGTCTACACTGTATTTCAGATCAATCTGATGTCATTTTAAATGGCCAAAAAAAACAAGGACATTTCTAAGTGACCCCAAATTTTTTTGAACAGTAGTATATAACACAAAATTGAAAGCTCACCTTCTCCACTTTGGCATACAGCTTGATGTTGATCTCTTTGCGTCCATGCTCCTCCAACTCCACAGTCCGCACAGCGTCCAAGGCAATGTTACAGGCCATGGTAGACCAATGACTCAATGCCTTGGTGCATATGGCCGAGTTGATGATCTTCAGCATCTGGGCCTTGTCGTTCACATCCACTGGGGTGCTAAGAGGCAACAGGGTTAATGGAGCAGAGTGAACCAGGGAAGTACTGACAGCCTCTGAAGGGTATACACATGTTTACTGTTCAGGTCAGTGAATGTGCAGGTTATATTCCATGTCTACCTGATGTCTTTCAGCATGTCTAGCATGTCATCGAGGGCGTGTCTGTAGGCACTGATGATAACCGTGGGGTGCATCTGCTGCTCCAGGAACTGCTCTGCTACAGACAGCATCTCCCCAGCTGGACAGACCAAAAAAAGTCACGCTATTAGACAAGAGCCTTTTAAATTATTTATTTATTTTAAATATGCAAACAGTTGTAAAATGGCTTGGAGGAAGACCACTCGAAAACCTCGTCAACGTGGCCTTCTTGGAGTAGCAGCGCCACAACTAAATCAATTCTTACATAGCCTGGTGCACAAAAGGGGGCTGTGGTTATGTTGCATCTTGGCCAGTTCAAATTCAATGGAATTAAGTGAAATAATTGCAGCCAATTACCAAGGATAATGACTGACGTGGTGCCATCTCCCACCTCCTCATCCTGTGTGCGGCTGATCTCAATCATAGACTTGGCGGCTGGGTGCTGCACCTGGATCTGTGTTTGTTTACAGGCAAAAGGTTTTTAGATCACAACTTCCAAAGCGGTGCAAGTGTGCTCATTGGAATTTTAGTACGGAAAGCGCACCTCTCTGAGAATGGCGTTGCCGTCGTTGGTCATGACAATCCCACCCATGGGGTCAAGCAGCATCTGTTAACGGAAGTCAAAGTATATTGTGTGCACATACAGATTAGAACGACGAAAAAGCAGGTGCAGCAAAATGCTTGCGTGTCTAGTCACTCAACTATTTAAGTGTAATAACAAAATCAAAACAAGCAGCAAAGCCATGTGGTTTTTAAATGATTAAGACAAAAATGTATAAGACATGTAAAGCAGTCTACACAATTAAGTACATTACCATGCAAATATATTCAATGAACAGTATAAACATTGGTGATGGGTGGGTTGGCAGAAATATTTTTTTTCCAAGCAAGTATGACTAAGAACACACTTCAGCAAAAACCTTGGAGCAATATGATTAAGTTGCCTAGCTCATGGACAGAAGGACGTACTTTCAAAACTGTGACAAGTAGGCAGTGTACAGGCTAGAATGATACTGAACGTGGTCCCTGGCAGTAAGCCACACATGTGCATGGAACCACCACTGGACCAAGGCAATCCTCCAGCCAACAAGATGAGCATGACGCTTCAAATATCAGATTTGTAGGTTCTATTCCCATGCGGGGCCATTGCAAAAATGTATGCAACCACTACTGTAAGTTGCTCTGGATAAGAGAGTTTGCCAAATAACTTTTTAAATGAGATATAATAGGAAGTGGCAATAAATAAACAGTATTAATAAAGACCATTCAAGTCTGTTGCATTTTGGTGTCATATTGGGATGGAAGTAGGTCTTGAAGCAAACCTTCATCATCGCTCTTGGTCCCAGGCATGTCCGGATGACATCTGCTATTGCCTGTAAAATGTGACTCGGTTAAGTTGCAGTCTGTAGGCATTATTCAGGTTGAATTACCGCAATTAATTGTAGTGGAAGTAGTGTCTGTCATTTTTACCTTTGCTGCACCTATGTTCCCTTTCTGGACCTTGCGTCCAGACTCTCTTTTCATATTCTGGCCTAAAAGGTAGAGATTGTGAGGAAGTTTTCCTTAGACCTGTGCTCAAAATGACTGAACGAAATTGTATGAGAACTGATACTGATAACACGCCAAAAACTGAAACATGACTCGGGAAATAGTTTGTTAGCCATTTAGCATACCTAGCGAGTTAACTAGCAAAGCAGCCAGTAGTATCCAAGATTTACCTGAGTCATTTGAGCTTTTGCAAATAGTTAACATCATCACTTTTGCAAATGGTTAACAAACATCATAACATCCTTGTTTATTCTCGAAGTTGGATAAAGGTTTAAAACTGAGCTAGTTAGCACTGTATGGTATTGTTGACGCAGCATGACTGTCATTCTTCGAGATCTCACACTAGCTAACATTACTAAGCAAGGCCAGAACATTGAGCATCGCGTCGCTTGAATGAAACAGTTAAAACTATAGCAACCTTTAATGTACACTTAATGCAATTCTTTATTTACTATATGTATGAATATTGAAACTTTGTTCATTACTTACTCAACACAACAATCGGTCTTCCCATCATTTTGGCAGCGTATATAAACCGACTGGCTACGAAGTTCTCCCCAGTCCGCACTACGCAGTAAAACAAGCAATGCGTACGTATTTTCCCGCTGGGCGGGTTGTACACAATTTGACCAGTAGAGGACGGTGTGATTTTGATGAACAGCCAAACAATCCAATCTCCGTGAGGACGAAACAGGAAGTCGACATCCGGCGCTGCCTTCAAGTTTAGATTTTTACCTCGTGATTTTTACTGTCGTATTTGATGTTATGTCGTAGTAGACACATTTACATCTCACGTAAGCCCAATGTTTACTTGTGCTATGGAATATAATTATACCTCGATATCCTGCATTACAAGCCTGCTTCGATTCTACTGGTTGGAGTGTCTTTGAGGTTGCAGCCACAGACCTACACGAACTCACTGACACTGTGACATCTTACATCAGTTTTTGTGAAAATACGTGTGTGCCGACAAAAACCTTCTGCACATACTGCAACCAAAAACCCTGGTTTACAGCAAAACTCAGGCAGCTTCGTCAGTCCAAGGAGGATGCCTACAGAAGTGGAGACAGAACCCTGTACAATCAGGCCAGAAACACACTGACAAGGGAAGTCAAAGCAGCAAAGAAGAGCTATGCAGAAAAACTGGAAAACACTTCACAGCCAATGACCCCTCGTCGGTGTGGAAAGGCCTGCAGGTACTCACCCACTACAGGAGACCATCCGCCCACACTGCTGGATCTCAACAACTGGCTGACGAGCTGAATGTTTTTTATTTTAGGTTTGAGCGGCCCCCAGTCACACCTCTCCCCCACTCCAGCACCATCTTCAAACAGTCACCTTCCCCCACTGCCACCCTGTCACCTCCACTCACCGACCCCCCACCTGCACTAACCATCTGTGAAGAGGGTGTACGGCAGATCTTTCAGAGGCAGAAGTCCAAGAAGGCTCCTGGCCCAGACGGTGTGTCACCATCCTGCCTGAAAGTTTGTGCCGAACAACTGGCCCCCATCTTTACACAGATCTTCAACAAATCTCTGGATCTGTGTGAAGTTCCCTCCTGCTTCAAACACTCCACAATTATCCCGGTCCCCAAAAAACCCTCCATCACTGGATTGAATGACTATAGACCTGTTGCCCTCACATCTGTGGTCATGAAATGCTTTGAAAAATTAGTGTTCGCCCACCTGAAGGACATCACAGGCCCCTTGTTAGACCCCCTGCAGTTTGCCTACCAGACTAACAGGTCTGTGGATGATGCTGTCAACATGGGACTGCACTACATCCTGCAACACCTTGACTCTCCAGGGACATATGCAAGGATCCTGTTCGTGGACTTCAGCTCGGCGTTCAACACCAACATCCCAGACATCCTCCATACCAAACTCATGCAGCTCACTGTGCCAGCCTCCACTTGTCAGTGGATCACAAACTTCCTGACCAACAGGAGTCAGCAGGTGAGGCTGGGGAACACCACATCTAGTACCTGAACAATCAGTCCCGGCGCCCCCCAGGGTTGCGTGCTCTCCCCATTGCTCTTCCCCCTCTACACAAACGACTGCACCTCAAGAGTCCCATCTGTCAAACTACTGAAGTTCGCAGACGACACTACGGTCATCGGCCTCATCTGGGACGGTGACGAGTCTGCCTACAGACAGGAGGTTGAACAGCTAGTCCTCTGGTGTGGTCAGAACAACCTGGAGCTTAACCCGCTCAAAACTGTGGAGATGACTTTGGACTTTAGGAGGAGCCCCCCGACTCTGCCCCCCATCACCATTCTCAACAACTCTGTGTCTGTAGTGGAATCCTTCAGGTTTCTGGGATCCACTATCTCCCAGGATCTAAAGTGGGAGCCCAACACAGACGCCATCATTAAAAAGGCCCAGCAGAGGATGTACTTCCTGCGCCAGCTTAAGAAGCTTAACCTGCCCAAGGAGCTACTGATCCACTTTTACACAGCCATCATCCGGTCTGTTCTCTGCACATCCATCACTGTTTGGTTTGGATCTGCCACAAAACTGGAAAGGAACAGACTACAACGGACAGTCAGAACTGCAGAAAAGATCAGTGGTGCCAACCTGCCCTCCATCCAGGACTTATACAAAACCAGAGTCAGTAAAAGGGCAGGAATCATCACTGCAGATCCATCACACCCTGGATACAACCTGTTCCAGCCCCTCCCCTCTGGTAAGCGCTACAGAGCACTGTACGCCAAAACGAACAGACACAGGAACAGTTTCTACCCACAGGCCATCACTCTGATGAACAGTCAACTTCAGGCACTTAGTGCCAGGCACAATCCCTGTATAACCACCCAGTAACTCTGACCCTAACGTCCACCTGTCTACTACGTATTTTTTTTGTCATCCTGTAATTCAGTGCTGTTCATACTGTATATATGCTGTATATACCATATCCACCTACCTCATGTACATTACACCTGCACTAAAATTACATTCATTCCAGCATCGTTTGCACTCTGCTCCATTACACTATATATATATATATATAGATCACATCCACCGTCATTATGTAAAAATTATTATAGGTATTATTATACCTATACAAAAATATTTATTTCCAGCACCTTTTATACCCTGCTCATTGCACTATTGTCTCATCAGTCTTACTATGTTATTGTTTTGGTTTATTATGTGTATTTATGTGTACTGTATATTGCAGTTGGTGACTCTCATTGAATGTCCTTTGTTTAAATCTTTTATGAGTAAGCACATTGTGAGTCTGTATAATCCAGAGTCAAATTCCTCGTATGTGTACACATACCCGGCGAATAAAGCTGATTCTGATTCGAGACTCTCCCAAATTATTTTATTTTTCATACCACAGTATTAACGTGGCTACGGCTCGTCCAGTGTCGTTCGCTATTTCCATGATTATGTACAGATGGTCGATGTTTGTTATTATCCAAACAGGACCATATTCACGCCAGCAACTGTTGTTGGTCATTTGCCCTATACTCTCACTAGAAATTTTCACTCCTCAGTTTTGGGACAAACTGCAGAGGCCTACGTAAATACCGATATAAGGGACATTTTTGATTGAAACATGTTTTTTCCTACATATTTCTCAGATCCTTAATGTTCCTCGTGTTACAGTTCTTTGTAGCAGACATTCATCCTTTAGGGAATCTACTTCCAAATGGATCCTTAAGCACTTGTGGAGATGTGTATAATATAGCAAATCTTCCTTTCTGAGCGTAAGAGGATGCTATTAACCCCATTGCTTACATCTGCCAAATCCTGTCATATCTCTTCTCCACAAATGCATAGGGTATTTAACATTGGCCTTCCAAGCCAGTTACACTATTTTTTCATTGCAAACCCTCATCAGGTACACCAGGTGGGTGCAATAAATTGAGGTAGAACAGAAACTCAGCAGGCTCTGGCCTTCGTAGGGTCAGATTTGAACACCCATGGCCAGTGCTTAATTTGTGCCAGATCCAGACGCTTCTCGATCCGGGACCTCCGGATCCAGATCCGGGACTTGGCAACACTTATCCGGTACCTAATGGGACATGCACATCATTTGACAGATAAGGTTTTCTGTCTGAATAAGTTTATCAACTGTAGTGGAATATCGATAGTGAGCTAATGTTAGAAATAATGCCCAAAAGACAATAAGATTTTACATTTTTTAAACCAGCGGATCAGTCGACACCTAAACAGGCCAGAGAAGAGAGCCCCATGGCTGTTATGTGGAGTGTTTTGACCATTGAACAGACAGGTAAGAATACAAATTTTCCACAAACTGTGCGGAAGTGATGACTATGACCCGATAATCTTGATGTTATGGTGTAGTTAGCTAGCCTATCTATGGATTGGGTGCAATGCTTGAATTATAAGAGATGAGTTTGGTTGTTGGTGTAAGTACCATACGTTAATAATGTGGGCACAGACCAGTTTTGGCAGTAATGACAGTTATGGGTGTGTTAAGGAATTGTGTTCATTTATATTTTCTACTTATCAACATGTGCATCAAGCTTTTTCTCAGTTATTTCAGCACCGCGCTCCTGTTACAGCTCGCTGGATAAGGCACCTCGTTCCTTCCCAAGATTTACAGATCCGCATTCACTTTGTAAGTGCACTATAAGGGTTTAGTTTGAATGCCAACTGGTGTTGCTGTAATTCAGCTAGCTTCCAGAAAGTGAGAGAAAATTAGGATATCACCTTGTAAGTTTGCATAGTCAGGTTTTTATAATAGGGCCGACTCAGATACTAACATTGAACTTAATGTGTTCATATACTTATGATCCCACCTCCTTTGAAATATATATGTACATATAGTTAAAAAGCAAAGGTGCCCTATATCACGGGCATGCCCCAAAGGTTCGAGGCCCCTGCTGTACAACTACACATCTAACTGGTCCAGGGCGGGCAAATAGAAAACATTAGTTGATGTCTCGCTGGGGCACCCGCCCCACTGGTCCAGGCAATAACAAGACCAGCGGCCCTGCCTGAATAAAAAAAGAACCGTGTTGTGTCTTCGAGAGGTCTAGTTCCACTTCTGTACTTTCTGGTATTGCATCTTTGGGTGGTCCATAGCATGGAAAGAAATCCAAGACCATAGTGTTTTTTTTAATCTAAACACACCATGGCACCATTTTCATATGAATAACCCACCCCCTCCCTCTTCATTTAAAGGTAAACAAATAAACAGTTATATTTGATGTAATGTGACTGATAAACATCGTCAATGTCTGATAACACCAAAAACAGACAACAAAAATGTGGATTATTTGCTGTGTTACAAAACAGTGATAAGAGGCTACATTGAGACAGGAATCCTAATTTTTTTTGTTTTTTTTAGAGGTCTTTTCACCAATCTGATAATCTCTGAAAAAAACCCAACAGGAAAAGCAGACAGAATGTTTTAAATCATGTAAAAATCGAATAATTTCAGTGATTACTTTAGCACATTTTAATCTTTTCTCACAAAGCACATTTATTGAAGATGCAAATGCATGTTAAAAAGGTAACCCAAAGCCCAGGTGTTTGACAGAGAAGTCTAAGCATAGTGCTTCAGTGGTCTAAACCCTATTTTGTTATCAACATTTTTATACATAAAGGGAAACTGAGAAAATGAGTTTGAGTTGTAAAGTTTCAACATATACATACATACAGTATCTCACAAAAGTGAGTACACCCCTCACATTTTTGCAAATATTTGATTATATCTTTTCATGTGACAACACTGAAGAAATGACACTTTGCTACAATGTAAAGTAGTGAGTGTACAGCTTGTATAACAGTGTAAATTTGCTGTCCCCTCAAAATAACATCACACAGCCATTAATGTCTAAACCGATGGCAACAAAAGTGAGTACACCCCTAAGTGAAAATGTCCAAATTGAGCCCAAAATGTCAATATTTTGTGTGGCCACCATTATTTTCCAGCACTGCCTAAACCCTCTTGGGCGTAGACTTCACCAGAGCTTCACAGGTTGCCACTAGAGTCCTCTTCCACTCCTCCATGACGACATCACGGAGCTGGTGGATGTTAGAGACCTTGCGCTCCTCCACTTTCCCTTTGAGGATGCCCCATAGATGCTCAATAGGGTTTAGGTCTGGAGACATGCTTGGCCAGTCCGTCACCTTTACCCTCAGCTTCTTTAGCAAGGCAGTGGTCGTCTTGGAGGTGTGTTTGGGGTCGTTATCATGTTGGAATACTGCCCTGCGGCCCAGTCTCTGAAGGGAGGGGATCATGTACTGTGACATACTGAAGCAGAGCATGCTGGCATTCATGGTTCCCTCAATGAACTGTAGCTCCCCAGTGCCGGCAGCTCTCATGCAGCCCCAGACAATGACATTCCCACCAACATGCTTGACTGTAGGCAAGACACACTTGTCTTTGTACTCCTCACCTGGTTGCCGCCACACACGCTTGACACCATCTGAACCAAATAAGTTTATCTTGGTCTCATGAGACCACAGGACATGGTTCCAGTAATCCATGTCCTTAGTCTGCTTGTCTTCAGCAAACAGTTTGCGGGCTTTCTTGTGCATCATCTTTAGAAGAGGCCTCCTTCTGGGACGACAGCCATGCAGACCAATTTGATGCAGTGTGCGGCGTATGGTCTGAGCACTGACAGGCTGACCCCCCACCCCTTCAACCTCTGCAGCAATGCTGGCAGCACTTATACGTCTATTTCCCAAAGACAACCTCTGGATAAGACACTGAGCATGTGCACTCAACTTCTTTGGTCGACCATGGCGAGGCCTGTTCTGAGTGGAACCTGTCCTGTTGAACCGCTGTATGGTCTTGGCCACCGTGCTGCAGCTCAGTTTCAGGGTCTTGGCAATCTTCTTATAGCCTAGGTCATCTTTATGTAGAGTAATAATTCTTTTTTTCAGATCCTCAGAGAGTTCTTTGCCATGAGGTGCCATGTTGAACTTCCAGTGACCAGTATGAGGGAGTGTGAGAAAGATAACACGAAATTTAAGACACCTGCTCCCCATTCACACCTGAGACCTTGTAACACCAACGAGTCACATGACACCGGGGAGGGAAATGGCTAATTGGGCCCAATTTGGACATTTTCACTTAGGGGTGTACTCACTTTTGTTGCCAGCGGTATAGACATTAATGGCTGTGTGTTGAGTTATTTTGAGGGGACAGCAAATTTACACTGTCATACAAGCTGTACACTCACTACTTTACATTGTAGCAAAGTGTCATTTCTTCAGTGTTGTCACATGAAAAGATATAATCAAATATTTGCAAAAATGTGAGGGGTGTACTCACTTTTGTGAGATACTGTACATACATACATACATACATACATACAGAAAGGTGACACATTTAAGGAAAACCCTGAATAAATGATTGGATGAATGCAGATGCTTCCATGCAGGTGTAATACATGACACAATTAAGCAATTAACCTCATATAGTTCTTTATGGCATGTACAAAACTGCTGAGCAGGCCCAGTTGACCATGATTTTGGATGAAGATGGCAAGAGGAAAGGATCGAAGTGACATTGAAAGAGGGCTCATTATTGGGTCTCTTCCTATAGGACAATGTCCCAATTCACAGGGCACGAGGGGTCACTGAAGGGTTTGATGAGTATGAAAATGATGTGATGTAAATTATATGCTATTGGCTGCATATGATTGGCAGTCATCAGATCTCAACCCAACTGAACACCTATGGGAGATTTTGGACCGACATAATAGACAGCACTCTCCAACACCATCATGAAAACACCAAATGAGGGAACATCTTTTGGAAGAATGGGGTCCCATCCTCCAGCAGAGTTCCAGAGACTCACAGAATCGATGATAAGGTGGATTGAAGCTGTTTTGGCAGTTTGTTGTGCCCCAACATCTTACTGAGGCACTATGTTGGTTTTACCTTTAATTTGTCACCTGTCTCCATGTATATAAAGTTTTATTACAATGTAATGCATTTTGATAATATAGCTTCAGACACTAGCCTTTGTACCTTAAGCAACTGAGAACATTTTTTGCACATTTGTCCATTTCCATCTGACTATAGTTTGAGAACTTTACTAAGGAAAGATCTCAATGGCATGCCCAGTGTTCAGTTGCAATTGCAGTTAGAGTAAACTCCTAGTTCCCAATGGGAATTTTCACTTGATTTCACTTCCTACACATGGGAAACTGAGAATGAGTTTGAGTTGTGAAGTTTCACCACTGGCCTTTCACCTTTTCAAATAAATATGAAGCTAGCAAAATTTTTTTTTCCTGTTCAAAACTCTGAGGATTAAAAAGTTAGGTCACTCTATTTTGAATTTTCCTTCAATGGGTTTTGGAAAGGAGATGAGAATGGACACAAGGAGTATGCAACTGAGAATCTCCGTCAAAGACATTGCATTAGTATATCCTTCCTGGAAATATTACCACAATCCACTAAGTTATCAGTTTTCTTTCAAAGCCAAACTGTGCATGTGCTGCTTGTTTGCTGTGCTTGAAGATGCGCCAATCCTTTCGCATTGAGAACTTTCATATTTAAATCTCCAAATTGCTTATTGTTTAGTAAGGCACAGAAAATCAAGAGATCTTCTGGTCTGAAACTGGGTTGCAAAGGGTGGCTTCTTTTCTAAAGGGTTATATCTTCTGCTTCTTTGCCACTGACACCTGCTTTCACCTCTTTTTACTTGTTCTTCATTGCTCTCTCACAAGTCTTCTCTAGTAGTGCCCAGGACAAGGGGATGTGTTGCCTCCTTCTTAAGATAGTTGATGAAGTCGTTCACTTCGCGGTCACCCTATTGACAGATATGGGTGGTTAAAGTAGTTTAGTAACATCAGAATACTGTTTACAGAGAATCAATGGATAGGTGTTCCATGTTGTCTGGAGCGGTGTTGAGGCCTCACCGTGTATTTCTGAGGTTGGTCCTTCTGTCCCGCTGGAACAAAGAAAATTGTGGGGAAACTGGGAAGGAAACCAGATGTGATTACCACAGTGTAGTAACTGATGAAACAGACAAAATCACACAAGGGAACAAGAAGAGGCTCACCCTTGGACATCGTACATAGGTGGAACATCGTTAGCAGTGGCGTCCATCTTCGCTATAACAATGTTATCGTCAGCAGACAGCTGTAATAAAAAACAATGAATGAGTTTAAAGCAATATAAATACGAATGAGTATTTGGATGATGGTTTGTAATTTATATTATAATTTTCCCTTTCTGTGGTTAACGCCATAGACTGCTGCCCCACCCAGGACCCCCCCGGTTTGTAACTCTCAACAGCAGGTTAGTAATACCGACATTAATCGTACCTTCTCCCCCAGCTCTGTGTATTTGGGCTCAAGGCTTTTGCAGTGACCACACCAGGGTGCATAAAACTCCAGCAGCACATCCTTGGAAGGATTATTCACCATTTCCTCAAAGTTGTCTGCCACCACCACCTGCAGAGGCAAAGGGCTTTTGTTTAAACTGTCTTCTCATGATCTTGAGCAAGCACTTGTTGGTTTTATTCTGCACACCTTTACTGGGCCGTTGTTGTTTTCCGGGGCAGCCTCCGACTTGACGTGCCTCTTCAGTTTATCAGCAAAGTAATCTTCCAGAAATCTTTCCAGGGATTTCCCATCCGGTCTGCAATGGACAGACATTCAATGCAAACTGTAGTAACGTGTGTAACGCCGGTGTCAGAATATCAAGAATTTAATTATGGCAAAAACTATTAATTTTGATTTAATGTTGTAACACAATAAAATATGGAAAAGTGGGGTGATTACTTTTGAGAGCCATTGGATGTAGGTGACAACGGCAACTGATACATATATATTATTTCTCATGGATGTGTTGGAAGATAAAAGGGCTAGCTAATTGGCTTTGTTTTTAGCCAAAGGTGACTAATAAGGTAGCAACGTTGTAAAAAAAAAACAATGTATCACAGAGAGGGAATGGCAGGGGTATCAGGTGACCAAAAAGCTGATTCAAAAATATAATTTTAAAATATTCAATTCCAATGATGTGTATTCAGCCAGACCTATGCATGGTAATGGTGGACAAGCCTGTAGGCAGCACGATGAAAGGTCTGTTGAGGTTGTGTGTTATTGTAACTCACGTGAACTCCTCCTGCATGATGTACTTGTTGCCCTTCTTTGTTTTGATGGTGATGAGAGGGAGTTCTTGCGTGTCCGACGGCCCCAGGTTAAACTCCTCCTTAAGTTCATCCTGGAACTCAGCCCTGTTGGCCACGGCGTAGTTCAGCTCCTGAGACTGGAACCTGGTGGCCACTTTCATCACCCTAGGAAGAGAAGGGCAATGAAAGAGAAGCAAAAAAAGGAAGGTATCGGGAAAAAGAAAAGAGCAGCCCTAACCTGTTTCTCCAATAGTTAGTGCCCTTGAGGTTGTGAAGGTAGTCCACGTCGTAGTATGCCACTAGTAAGTCTCGTCCCCTCATGTTGTCTCTGTTTTCCAATGTCAAATGGGGGCACAGCCCAAACACATGATCACCGATGAACTGACGGAGAGAAGCGGTCGAGATGGCCGTAGTCTTAATCACACTGTCCTCAAACTTGCTGTTGAGTCGGGGGGGACGGATGAGCAGTACAGCCCTGGTGAAGAGACACAAGAGAGGAGTGGATGTCACATCTTATGTGCAATCAGAATCTAGTGACCAAGGATGGATGGTTCAGCGCCCAGGTGATTATATGCAAAGGCCGTGACCACACATACTCTGATTCCACGCCATGTTTGAGGCCAAGGCTCAGGTCAGTTGTGTGGGCAAAGCGGTGGTTGTCTCTCATGGCACTAGATGCCTTCAAGAACTCAGCCAGCTGAGTGCTCTCCTCGCCTGAGAAAAACCCTAACAGCAGGAAGGATTAAAATTAGTCAAAAAAATAAATGGTGTGTACATTTATATACAGTACCAGTAGAGTGTGGACATACCTACTAAATATTTTAATTCTAAATAAATCACTGACTGTGTCACCAGCAAAGCAGCCCCATAACATCACACCTCATCCTCCATGCTTCACAGAGGGAACCACACATCGAAGATCATCCATTCAAGTCTCTTCTTGCTGGTAACCTTCAGTCGTAGTTTCACTGTAGCAATTCGACCACAAAGGCCTGATTCACACAGTTTCCTCAGAACAGTTGATGTTAATATGTATCTGTTACTTGAAATCTTTGAAGTATTTATTTGGGCTGTAATCTGAGGTGCACTTTATTGCCGATTTCTCAGGCTGGTAACGCTAATGATCTTATACTTTCCAGCAAAGGTAACTCTAGGTCTTCCTTTCCTGTGGTGGTCCTCATGAAAGAGTTATCATAGTGCTTGATGGTTTTTGCGACTTCGCTTGAAGAAACATTCTTTAATGCCAAAGGTTCTTGAAATTTTCTGGCTTGACTGACCTTCTTGTTGTCGTTTCTCTTAACTTATTTGTGGTATTCTTCCCATAATATGGACTACTACAGTACAGGCAATGATGGTCTTCTGTATACCATCCCTACCTTGTCACACCACAACTGATTGGCTCGAACGCATTAAGAAGGAAAGAAATTCTGCAAATTAACTTTAACAAGGCACAACTGTCGAAATGCATTCCAGGTGACTACCTCAGGAAGCTGGTTGAGAGAACGCCAAGAGTGTGCAAATCTGTCATCAAAACAAAGTGTGGCTACTTTGAAGAATCTACAATATGATATTTATTTTGATCTGTTTAACACTTCTGTTAACTACATGATTCCATGTGTCATTTCATAGGTTTGATGACTTCACTGTAACTCTACAATGTAAAATAGAAAAAATAAAAAAAATACTTTTTGAATAGGTGTGTCCAAACTTTTGACTATTACTATTATATATATGCACGCACGCACGCACACACATATACACACACTTATATACACTCACACACAAAATACAAAAGGATGCAAAGATAATGCTTTATTTGAGCATACTACAGGAGCAGATTAACTGCTTTCTTTGAGGATGTGTACTCACCAACTACACTAGCTTCAAAGTTGTTGATGAATGCATCCAGATCTCCTTCACTGTGCAGAGCAAAAGAGCTGGGACCCACCTGTTTCGTCATGTAACTCACAATGCCATCTATGGTAAGAGCATGCATTACGTCAGGCATTAACTATATAATAAACACACAAATACATAAAAGTAGTGACTTAAG
This sequence comes from Esox masquinongy, assembly GCA_016801175.1. Taxonomy (NCBI): domain Eukaryota; kingdom Metazoa; phylum Chordata; class Actinopteri; order Esociformes; family Esocidae; genus Esox; species Esox masquinongy. Next base: position 107,210 of record JACXGI010000851.1, read on the forward strand.
TAGTTACCTGCAGTCCTGGGTCCATCATAAGCAGCTGAGTCCTCTCCATTGCGGAAGATTTTGAGAGTCGGGTACCCATTGACCCCAAAGCGTCCACAAGTTTCAGAGTTCACTGTGCAGTCTACCTTAGGAAATTTCAGAAAGCTTTAGAAAATTTAACACAAGACCTTACTAACACTGCATTCACAAAGTGGAAGAATACTTGTATAAAGAACTAATCCTGTTTCACCAACAATGGAAAGCAACAAAGCTATTATGGAGAGGAAAATGTGTCTCTAAAAACTGTATAGCTAGCTAAAGACAGGTTCAACATGGAGCCCATTGTTTTCCTTAGCAACGACCACAAAGGGTAAAGAAACTTAAGAATGTTGGAAAACCCATAGGCTTACACGTGTTATGCTTGAAACTAACATGTTATTGTTTTTTTAAAAAAACATTAATTATATTCTAGCTTGCTATATAATAATTTGCTATAGTATTACGTTTAAACCAGTATTCCTCCATACCCATTCTTTGGAACAAAAGCTGTCTCAAAGAGAAAGTGTCCAGTTACAAACTTTGAACAATTAAACTGTAACGAATATGAATGCAAGAAAGTACAATGCACATCTGGAGTATCATGTGAGGACAAACTAGAACACTCACTTTGGCCAAATATACTTTCCCCTTTAGTTTTGTTGCTGCGGTTTCAAATTCTGGGGCTAATCTCTGGCAGTGGCCACACCTGAGAGATGAAAAGAGGAGCCGTACAAAGCAAAGGAGGATATAATGTCAGATGGGGAAAACAGCTGAAGACAACCAATACATTATTAGGTCAACTTTTATCAATGGTGCAATTATTCTGTCTGGAAATTTAAGAAATCTGATTACACTGCTGTAGCTATGCATTTGCATAAATGCATACATGTGAAATTAAGAGCGGCAGTAGAGATGGTTGGTGTGACTCAGAAAGGTGTTAAAAAGAGAGACGTTACAAAGGCCAGTATTTTATTCTGTCAGTGTGGCAATCCTGGTTCAAAAGACATTTGGCCAATTATATCTATAATTAGCTACAGTATAGCTTGTGCTTTAGGTTTACTCTCATTAGTAAACAGGTCTAGTCTACAATAGTTGTCCAATTAATCTATGGTATATGGGGAAAAATAAATACACGTAACAATGTTAGTTTGATACTCTGACAGTGGGAACAAACAACCGTTACCTAATGTTAGCTACAGCCTCACAGTTTAATCAGATACCCACCAACAGCTGCACAGTTCTAAATACAAATAACGAACTAGCTATCCACACAATAAAACCAGTATTGAATAAACGATGTTAAGTTTTTTTTAAGTATTTAATGACTGCATACTAATGCATTAGCTAGCTGAAACGTTAGCTCACCAAGGGGCGAAGAATTCCACAAGCAGAGTATCGTGCTCTGCTACCATGTATTCGAAATCCGAATCCCCCAGCTCAAGTACATCGCTGGCAGCTACTAAGACGTTCTGCTGGGCCATTGCGAAAAGCAATAAAAGGCGACGCAGACCCAAGTTACTCATCTGGTTAGAACGAATTGCTCTAATTGCCGAAATACTGTACGTATCGAGCTAATGTCCTCAGCTTTTTAAAACTACTAGAGCTAGGTCGCTCACTAGGAAAGGCTCTTTTTGGTGAATGTTGGGAACCGAATCACATTGGTGAAAGGAGCAGTTCATTTGGCTCCGTATTACCTTAATTTTAAACTCAAACGTTTATTTGCAGACAAGGTTACAACTTGTCAACGATTTTATATCCGCACTTCAGAATCAATAAATAGTTCGGAGGGCATGTCTTCGTGTCCCATGTGCATTACTCCAGTAGGGTAGAGTCAGTGACAAATAAACAGCAGACGATCTAATAAATAGGAAAGGTAAGATTTAACCTGTTTCAACATGAATTTTCGCGTACCTACGTTTTAGCCTTTTCATTGGGATATGCAGTTTTCTCATTGTTTTAAGTTATTTGCAAGCATTTTAAACTAAGAGTCATTCAGGAACTAAATGAGCCGGCAATTTCATGTGAACGGAGCCAGAAGAGCCGGCTCACTAAAACGACTCGGAATGTCCATCATTATTTGCGGCCTCCCTCACAGCTCTGAATGACAATCAGTGTTGCCAACTCTCGCGAGTCAAACAAGCAACCGCAGCTTCAAAAACAAGCCCAATACTGTTATAGCGTGTTATGGTCAATGAATGAGCTTGCAACGGTTTGAAACACAAAACATGTATATTAACATCAACAAGCAAAGAATTGTTTACAAAAAATAATCAAACGTCAACAACGCGTATATGGAGGGCAGGCGCCATCCACTCATCTCTGATCACCTGCCAGCAGAATATGAGAGGAGAGATGGAGAACGAGGGGACAGGAGCACTAAGGGGGAGCGTAAAATACAGTAGTAACACACACACACACACACACACACACACACACACAGCTTGTTTTTTGTTATAAACTGTAATAATAGATTCTGCTTTGCAGTATGTGCACAGAGCTTTACTGTCATCACGGACCACTTGATGTACACAGTCTTTGTTGTACTTTTTGCCATACTTGGACCACTTTCTTGGCGGCATCGTTTGTGGAAATGTATCTAGTGCTACACCATCTAATGTCATGAATGATGACTCATCATCACTGCTGTACTAAGTGTCTATAAAATTAAATACATCTACCATACTGTTCATACTCCCCATCCTACTCTTTCAAAAATTGCTGATAGTTTACATTGTTATGTATATTATTGCCATACTTGCCATAGGCCTATCTATAATTTCAAGACCACCACCAATATTGCTGCTAGTTTACAGTACTCTTTCTAAACTGCTGCTAGTGTACAGTGTTATGTATATCATTGCTTTCTCTTCTTGATATATTTTTGCTGTGTATATATTTTTCTTCTTAATTCTCACTACGTAGTTGTAGTGTACTATGTCACCATTCATTAGCTTATTACACTCATATGTATCTATAATATTCAATAATTCTGCCAAATTGCTGCTAGCTTACATTATGTATATTACTGCCTTACTTGCCATATATATAAACAATAATAGGCTAATACCCAGATTGCTGCTAGTTTACAGTACACTCTTTTAAACTGCTGCTAGTGTGCAGTGTTATGTATAGTGTTGCTTTATTTATTTTTTGTCTGGCTATATTTTTGCTTATATATTCTTAACTCTCACTAAGTAGTTCTGGGGTGCCATGTCACAAGAATGTAATTGTTCAGGATGACGCTGTGTTACTCGGTGCATTTGACAAATAAACGTTGAAACTTGTAACATCCCTTGGAATTCTAACTTGATTTTTCGACAATGGGAGGGAGGTTGGGGCGGGAAAGATCCACGTGGGGATTCGTGGTAGAGCGAATTACACTACAGCACTTATATTATTGTGAGGCTGTGAGCAGACAGTGTCAATCAATGCATTTAGGGAAAGTAGCGACCATAAATGTACAAAAACGAAATCGCTTTTCAGGTTTTACTAACAATTTAATGACTGCATACTGTCATTAAATTGTTAGGAAAATTTTATGACTGCATTTTCCAAACAATTAATGACGGCGACCAAAACTTTTAAAATAAGCCCAAAAAACCGCAACCCGCGACCCGTGATTATTTCAAGCGACTTCAAAAGAAAATAAGACCAAAGTCGCGTATTATAAGAGGACTTGGCAACACTGATGACAAATAAGTTCACTGCGGTAAACCGGGAGAGCGCATACTTTTCCCAGTAGTGACGTCAGATAAAAATAATTAACAGGCGCTCTAATAATTAAGATAGGGTATATGTAACACGTTTAAACGCATTATTTTAGCTTACTTGCATTTACAGTGGAAATACCCACTTCTTTCACGGTTTTGGGATTGTTTTTAAGAATTTTAAACTTAGTCGTCCGGGAGCCAAATGAACCGGCTCACTCAAAAGGTTTTGAACCCCCATTACTAGGAATGAGTCCTTGTACTAGAGCCGTTACGTGACGAATAAATTCAGACACCGCTTTTTCGTCTTTCTGCGATAACGGAGTAATCAAAAAATAAACGCATAAATTATATTTATTTTAATTTGTATAAAATATATTACTTTCAAACAGGTATTACCATGGATATTTCATATCCTGTGGCACACAAGCACAAATCTTGGAAATGGAAAAAAAATATACAAAACTACTGTACATTCTTGGACGAAACCCCATTTGTGTATTTATTATAGTATTTATAAAAGTCCTGCCCAACTGTGAGAGTGTTAGTCACTCAGTAGTGCATCAGTTATTAGACCAAGAACCTGTGTATTTCTTTCAATAAATTAGTGCTGTACAGTGCTCACTGTTGAATTGGTTCTGATAAAATTGAACAGCTGCCATCTAGGGTTGCTGGTGTTGCTTCGGTCAGATATGAGTTTGTTAACAGCATTCATACTGTATGTCCTTCATGTTGCCTCCAAGTTTTGCCGTCACAAGTATCCTCTCTACTATTGACTTGTCCTCATCAAAGTGTCTACACTTTGTTCTGTCCTGTTTGAGATGGTTCTGTACAGTTCACTCTTGCTCCTTGTCTGTGACTGTTTGCTGTTCAGTGACCACAGCTTCATCCTCGGAGTTGACCTGGCGAGCAGCAGTATGGAACAGCCGCATCAGATCCCGAAACCGCCGAGACACCTGTACATGAGAAGTAAAGGAGTCAGTGAACTGAGGTGCATTTTAAAAGCTGAGCGTTTACAAACAAGTGTATAACCGCTGGATCTTTCACAGGTAACAATACGTAATCTCCACCTCATTTGGTGTCTTATTGCCAAGTCGGACGGAGATTGCCTGGAAGGTGCTATGATTGGCTCCTTGCTGCTGACAGGTTGTTAAAATGACACGGTCAGCTTCCCTGAAACAGAAACACAAAGAGGATAATCACTGTTTAACAAAATCATTTTACAAAAAAAAAGAAACACTTTCAGTCTTGTCTCTCTCACCTTGTCCAGAGTATGACCTTCTCCCCACTTGCAGTGAGGGAGATGTTTTTGGCACAGACGGGGGGGTCAGACGGAAGGCTAGGACGAGGTTGCAGGGGGGTCAAGGGGCTTTCCACCACCCCGGAGAGCGATGCTGATGGGACATCAGACACCCCAGACCCTTCTTCATCACCCTTACTTTTCTTTGGTAGGGGGCTGTGTTCTCTCTCCCCATGCTTCCACTCATCCTCTTCCTCATCCTCCTCCATTTCATCCTCCTCCTCTTCCTCCCTACCCTCAGGGATGTGGACTGAGCCTTCCTCAGGACCCTCCCACGAAGGAACTGTTTGCTCTTTTGAAAAGTAGAATGGTTGTGTTTAACAATCTACAGGCAACACTCAATGTTTATTCTGCCATTATTTAAAGAATAACATTTACATTTTATTTATAAAGCTAATGCTCTTACCCAAAGCGACTTCCATACATTATTGATTTCATATATTTAGTACATACGTTAATAATTGTATTAATTTGTTTTTACTGGGGAGGAGAGGGGATGAATAGGCCAGTTGAAAACTGAGGAGGATTAAGTAACATGATGATATAAGGGAAAAATTATTTAAAAAAGGAAAATCCAAATCTTCCATGCAGAACTGATATAAATATAAAGAAATCTATGGTGTGCTCCCATGGTGAATGGGACAGTGAATCCAAACTGGATCTTGCGTCTAGTGATGCAGACATTCCCCATAATGACATAAAGGGTAAGATGAGAAAATGTAGTCAGGACACCAGGGTTAACATCCCTACCTACAATAAGAGATTAGAAAATGAAGTCAGGACACCAGGGTTAACATCCCTACCTACAATAAGAGATTAGAAAATGAAGTCAGGACACCAGGGTTAACATCCCTACCTACAATAAGAGATTAGAAAATGAAGTCAGGACACCAGGGTTAACATCCCTACCTACAATAAGA
>JACXGI010000852.1:0-11410 GCA_016801175.1 Esox masquinongy
GTTTTGGAATGGCCCAGCCAGAGCCCAGACCTGAATCCAATTGAACATCTGTGGGGTGATCTGAAGAGGGCTGTGCACAGGAGATGTCCTCGCAATCTGACAGATTTGAAGCGCTTTTGCAAAGAAGAGTGGCCAAATTTTGCCATGTCAAAATATGCCATGCTAATAGACTCCTACCCAAAAAGACTGTGCTGTGCAGTAATAAAATCAAAAGGTGCTTCAACAAAGTATTAGTTTAAGGGTGTGCACACTTATGCAACCAGGTTATTGTGAGTTTTTTATTTTTCCCCCTCAAAGATTTCAGTTTGTTTTTCAATTGAATTGTTCACGTTATAGGTCATATTAAAGGTGGAAAAAGTTCTGACATGATTTATCTTTGTCTCATTCTTTTACATCACAAGAACCTGGCATTTTAACAGGGGTGTGTAGACTTTTTATATCCACTGTATATGTATATATCACACCGATCAGACATAACATTATGACCACCTGTCTAACATTGTGTAGGTCCCCCTTTTGCCGCCAAATCAGCCCTGACCCATTAAGGCATGCACGTCACTAGACCTCTGAAGGTGTACTGTGGTATCTGGCACCAAGACATTAGCAGCAGATCTATTAAGTCCTGTAAGTTGCGAGGTGGGGCCTCCATGGATCGGACCAGTTTGTCCAGCATATCCCACAGATGCTCGATTGGATTGAGAATCTTGAGATCTGGGGAATTTGGAGACCAAGTCAACACCTTGAACTCGTTATGTTCCTCAAACCATTCCTGAACCATTTTTGCTTTGTGGCAGGGCGCATTATCCTGCTGAAAGAGGCTAATGCCATCAGGGAATACCGTTGCCATGAAAGGGTGCACATGGTCTGCAATAATGCTCAGGTAGGCGGTACGTGTCAAAGTAACACCCACATGAATGGCAGGACCCAAGGATTCCCAGAAGAACATTGCCTAAAGCATCACACTGCCTCCGCCGGCTTGCCTTCTTCCCATAGTGCATCCTGGTGCCATGTGTTCTCCAGGTAAGCGACGCACATCCACCCGGCCATCTACATGATGTAAAAGGAAATGTGATTCATCAGACCAGGCCACCTTCTTCCATTGCTCCATGGTCCAGTTCTGATGTTCACGTGCCCATTGTAGGCGCTTTCGGCTGTACAGGGGTCAGCATGGGCACCCTGACTGGTCTGCGGCTACACAGCCCCATACGCAACAAACTGATAGAAAGTGTTCTGACACCTTTCTATCAGTACCAGCATTAACATGTTCAGCAATTTGAGCTACAGTAGCGCGTCTGTTGGATCAGACCACACGGGCTAGCCTTCGCTCCACACATGCATCAACAAGCCTTGGCCGCCCATGACCCTGTCGTTGGTTCACCGCATTTCTTTCCATGGACCACTTTTGATAGGTACTGACCACTGCAGACCGCGAACACCCCACAAGGACTGCATTTTTGGAGATGCTCTGACCCAGTCGTCTAGACATCAAAATTTGGCCCTCGAAGTGGGTTCACAACAGCAGCTTCCAAATGTGAATGCCACACCTGAAATCAACTCCAGACCTTTTACCTGCTTGATTGATGAAGAAATAACGAAAGAATAGCCCACACCAGCCCATGAAACAGCTTTAGAGTCAATTGTCCAATTACCTTTGGTCCCTTGAAAAATAGGGGGCTACATATTAAAGAGCTGTAAACCCTTCCTCCAATGTGGATGTGAATACCCTCAAATTAAAGCTGAGACACGGCACTTTAAGCCCATATTCATTACTTAAATGTAACTTGAATACATTTTGGTAAACAGCCAAAATAACAAAACTTGTCAGTATCCAGTTATTTCTGGACCTAACTGTGTGTGTGTGTGTGTGTGTGTGTGTGTGTGCGTGTGTGTGTGTGTGTGTGTGTGTACAGTTGTGCCCAAAAGTTTGCATACCCTTGGAGAATTGGTAATATATGTACCATTTGTAAAGTAAACATGAGTGAGCAGGCAAAACATGTCTTTTATTTCTAATGGGATTCACATTCAACTGTAGGTCATAACAGAATGTCACAATCAAAACAAAACATGGCAACAAAGAAAAAAAATTCACTGACCCCTGTTCAAAAGTCTACATACCCTTAGTTCTTAATACTGTGTATTGCCCCCTTTAGCATCAATGACAGCGTGCAGTCTTTTGTAATAGTTGTCTATGAGGCCCCAAATTCTTGCAGGTGGTATAGCTGCCCATTCGTCTTGTAAAATGCCTCCAGGTCATGCAAAGTCTTTGGTCGTCTTGCATGAACCGCATGTTTCAGATCTCCCCGGAGTGGCTCGATAATATTAAGGTCAGGGGACTGCGATGGCCACTCCAGAACCTTCACCTTTTTCTGCTGTAACCACTGGAGGGTCAACTTGGCCTTGTGCTTAGGGTCATTGTTGTGTTGGAAAGTCCAAGAGCATCCAATGCGCAGCTTTCGTGCAGAAGAATGCAAATTGCCTGCCAGTATTTTCTGATAATATGATGCATTCACCTTGCCATCAATTTACACAAGATTCTCCGTGCTTTTAGAGCTCACACACCCCCAAAACATCGGTGAGCCACCACCATGCTTCACAGTGGGGATGGTATTCTGTTCACTATAGGCCTTGTTGACTCCTCTCCAAACAAAGCGCTTATGGTTGTAACCATAAAGCTCTATTTTGGTGTGTGAGACGTGTAAAGGTGTTGTCAAGCATAGTGTAACTGGGCTTTTTTGTGGCATTGGCGCAGTAAAGGCTTCTTTCTGGCAACTCGACCATGCAGCTCATTTTTGTTCAAGTATCGTTGTATTGTGCTCCTTGAAACAACCAAACCGTCTTTTTCCAGAGCAGCCTATATTTCTCCTGAGGTTCCCTGTGGGTTGTTCTTTGTATCCCCAACAATTCTTCTGGCAGTTTTGGCTGAAATCTTTCTTGGTCTAACTGACCATGGCTTGGTATCAAGAGATCCCCGAATTTTCCACTTCTTAATAAGTGATTGAATAGTACTGACTGGCATTTGCAAGGCTTTGGATGTGTTTTTATATCCTTTTCCATCTGTATACAGTTCCTTTACCTTGTTACGCAGGTCTTTTGACAGTTCTTTTCTGCTCCCCATGGCTCAGTATCTAGCCTGATCAGTGCATCCACGTGAGAGTTAACAAACTCATTGACTATTTATACACAGACACTAACTGCAATTTAAAAAGCCACAGGTGTGGGAAATTCACCTTTAATTGCCATTTTCACCTGTGTGTGTCACCTTGTGTGTCTGTAACAAGGCTAAATATTCAAGGGTATGCAAACTTTTGATCACAGCCATTTGGGTGATTTCTGTTATCATTATGATTTAAAAAGGAGCCAAACAACTATGTGATAATAAATGGCTTCCTATGATCACTATCCTTAAATAAAAGAGGTTTTTTTGCATGATCAGTCATATTTTCAAAATCAATGCCAAAATTTCACAATTTCTGCCATGGTATGCAGACTTATGAGCACAACTGTATGTATGTATGTATGTATGTATGTATATATGTATATAAATAATTCTTACCTTGCCAAACCATCCATTTCCAATCTCCTGGATGTAACTGAGACTGTGACGGGCCACCTGTGAGCCAGTGAATCCCTCTGCAGTGGCCAACAAAAGGCAAATTCAGAGTTACTGTTCTGCATCTGCAGGGATCTTATACCACATAGCATTTGGATCAGCTAACCATTTCATCAAGTATATTTTTTCTCTTTTTAGAGATGCAGGCATACATTCATTGAATACAGAATATGTATATGCAGAATAATCAGTTGCCTTTTTGATATATTGTATGTAGGCTACTCCCATAGACACCGGCATAGACACCGGCATAGACACCGGCATAGACACCGGCATAGACACCGGCATAGACACCGGCAGCAAAACAGGTTGTTTTTAAGGAACATCCCCTGATTATTCAAATCTCTTCACTTCATACACACTTTGTTGTGTGATAAATTAAGTTGTAAGGATGTCAAGATGCTTCCAAACTCAAGGTCTGAATACGTATTTCCGTGAAGTAACTTTTTAATTTTCAATACATTGACAGAAATGTCTTCACTTGGTCATAATGGGGTATTGTGTGTAAACTGAAGGCAAAAACATAAATGAAAAAAATTATAAATGAAGGGATAAATCCTTTACAAACTTATTTTAGTCAAAGCATTTTACATACTTCCCACACTGAAACAGCTTGTGTGATAATGCAGCCATGCAGTTTCATTAGTTGTTAACGTAAACCTGGTTAATGTTTTTATTTTCAAAGAGAAGGTCCATGTAATAAATAGCATGCGCTCCTGTAGATGACTAATCACATCCAGCCTTAAAGATTTGTCACAAATATGCATATTTCAACAACACTGAAACAGCATTAAAAAAAAACTAAAAATGCACTGATTTTATTTTGTGAATGCAAAATAAATCATTGCTCTATGGTTAGGGATTTTTTCTTATATTAGGATTTCACAGACGATTACAAGTGAAAACCTTTAGACGTTCACAACCCTAGCTGTAGAGGTCTGATGCAAACACATACAAAAGTGTTTGGAGAGTAGCAATGGTCCACACCCCTAGGGGGAGTCACTGAATCTCTTACAGCCCTGTTATTAAAAGAGTAAACAGTACAGACTAAACATTTCTATTACAGAGGGCATACAAGAAGCAAAGAAAACACTACTAAGAGAATGACATTTATACTGTATGGCTGACAGACATAATAAGGTTTAACATTTATGTCTACTTTATGCAAACTCTTTCAATGTTTAACGGCAGTAAAGCACTAACTTATTGACTGGCAGTCTGGCTGACATCATGCTTCAATCGAGTCAAAGGTAAAGTCTTGTTCATGTCATGTGAAGGGATAGTAAACCTAGGGCTATAAGCTGGTACATAATCAGAAGTGTTGTTACCCCTTAGCAGTGCCCCATTTACAGTATACACAGCATGAGAAAAAGAGAGGATCCGAAAGGAGCTGATAATTGTAAACACCCACTGAAATTAAAAACAGCTGGGCTGCGTTAATTGGGGTACTTTTATCAAGGGTATACAATTATTCTCGTCTTTCTCTCACTGGCTCTATCCACAATAAAGAACAAAATACCCAAGGAGTGGGAATGCTCCCCTTTTGTTGGTTTAGTTCAATGGGAAAGGAGTCCCTTCCTCCCAGTTTCAGTCGCTGCCTGATGAACACTACGCTGTTACTGTAAAATGCCATGTTGGGGAAATGGGTCAGAAAAACCTCAAGGTCCAATGTAAAGTATGCTAGCCCGTACTACACACCTTTGGAAAAATACGGAGGTTTGTTTTTAACCTTTGACCCTGACCTGAGATGCGAGTGGGCGGATCCAGGTGGGGAGGTCCTGGCAGAGCCACAGGTGGCACTGTCAGGGTATAAACCTCAGCAGGGGACTGCATGGAAGGGGTGTCTTCCGCTGGAGGAGTGAAGTCAATCTCATCGTCAAAATTGTCCTCAAACTCCTGTAAAAACAATGTTAAAGTGCTGTTCATCATACACAAGAATCCCAGTTCTGACACTAATGTATATTACATGTGTTCGGCTACATATTAAGGAGGCTGATAGAAGATAGAAGCAGGCAATTTGGCAAAAATGTTAATAACAGAACATAAGAAATGTTTATTCAAATACTTTGTTATTCACGTATGTACTGTACATTACATTTGATCACAATTACATTGTTGATTATTACTTCTATATGCCATATTATTTCTCTGAAGTTCTGCTTTTAACACCTATTTTTCTAACGAGATCCAACCAAAATGAAGGTTGGTACAAACCTAAACCAAATCTGGAATGGGAGAAGGCGAAGATGACCACATGAAAATCTGGAATGTCTAAAGTCCACTATATGTCTACAAACTTAATGTCTACAGTCCACTATATTGTGCGTGTCCGCGCAAGTGACCCCTACAGGTGGAACCATCCACACAAAAAATCACTGATGTCAATGAGATGATGTATATTTGCAGACACTGGTACTGAATACACTGTTGGACTTTAATTGATGCTCCCTCTGGGTAAGACTGTGCGTTTCCTACCACTTAACAGCCTGTTACAACGGAAGGATTTTAAACAACAAAAAAGAAATCGACTTGACCCAGATTATCCAAACCCGTCCTAACTTACTTCAATGTTACATCAGTTACAAACAATGTGGCAATACTACGGACATGGCTTGACATATGGACATTGAATTTGCAGTTTAAAACCCACTACACCAATCTGGGTATGACTGAGACCATCACAGCCAGAGCTCTGGATGAGCTACTGAAAAAAAAAAGAGCAAAAGATGTCACTGTATGAACCAACACGCCAGCATAAGAATGAGCAAAGGTAAAACGGAAAAAGGTGAGCCTGGGTAGATATTTATCCTTCTGGTTAAGAGTATTGGCTGAAAGACTAAACTGTACATTGAATAATAATTTCAAAAAAAGCTTATTTGTCTAACGTTTTGTACACAAATTTGTTTACAGCCATGTTAGGATTTCTCCTTTGACAAGATAATCCACCGACTTGACAGGTGACGCATATCAAGAAGATAATTAAACAACATGATCATTACACAGGCACTCCTTGTGCTGGAACAATTCCTCTCTACTACAGTACAGTAAAAAAAACAAAACAAAGGTATTCAACCAAATACCATTTTATCAAGGGCAATTTGAATATAGAGATGCCACGACAAGTTCTTAAGGCCCCAAAACTCAGTCAGTTTCAGCTTTTAGTTGCTGTGCACCCTAATGCCTTTCTGGACAGAAGAAACACCCCCTCACGTTTGTTGACTCCAGCCCATGCTTGACGTGCAGACAATTCCTAACAAAGTGTTTTATGGCCTCTCCGAAGAGGGATCTACACCTGATCATGAGCCGCTCCTCTGTGGCAGAGCAGATTTTAAGGCTTAAGTTGTTGTCTGAAGGTAGGGATCAGCTGATGTATTGCATGGTCTGCCAGTATCTGTTGTGTTATGGTGGCACAAGCAATTAGAACAATGTCCAGCCAAAAGAACTGAGAACTCACAGGGTGAACTGTAAGGTTTATGACAATAGATTCCAGGTCAGGAAAACATAATTTAGACATTACAATGGCATGCTTGCATCCTTAACTGGGAAAAATAAAACACTATATTCCACCTTTTGATTTATTGCAAAAGTCCACGCTGCAAAAAGCAACATACAGACGGACACCAGTTAATTCCAGCAGTGTTGGGAACGGAGTCATTTAGACAGGATTCAGTAAAGCAGAAGGCAGTGTTGAGAAAGAAGTCCTTTTTTTGTTTCTGTCAGTAGTTAAGTCTTCCATTGTGTTGCTGATTTACCACCCGTTTTTATAGGAAAAGACCTAGGACGACTGAAGGAGTCCTCAGCTAATAGAATTTCGGGGCCAGCTGGCAGTGTCTCAAATTTTCAGTAGAGGAATTTAGGTAAAAGTAGTAAGAATATTTGTTTAATTCCAAAGTTTAATAAATAAACATGAAATCACAAAAACAGCATCCAAAACACTGTGGCTAACAATGACAACATCTTTTACTTCCTGTGTGAGGTTGTTTTCCTGGCACCACTCCGCTAGTACTCTCACCACCTTCAAGACGGCTCACTCATCATTGTCAGGAATCAGGCCTAACACTTCTGGTTCATCAGCAAACTACTGCACCATAGGTTCTCTCCAACACCAAGCTGATATAGCTTTTTATCATTCTAATTATTTAGAATTACATGTGCTAGATAAGAGTTGAAGAGAAAACCTACAGTACCGGATGGTAGCTCTTCAGGAACTTGGGTTTTGCAGCCCAGTAGTGAAATTGGAATCACTAGAGTTTTGTTTCGTAATAGGCCTCACCTTTAAATCTTCTATTTCCTTTTCACAACCTTTAGCAGGAATATTTTATGTGGTCATTGTGTGATGTGATAACAGTGATATTGTACATCTTGGTACGAACAGTATTTTGTGACTTCTTAAAAATAAAGTAGGCTTAAGCTTAAAAATTTGTGAGATAGGGAAACGTACAATAAAAACAGGTATCAACACTGTTCTTATATATATTTTTTATAATTATTTTTGTATTAAAGAGGTCTATTCCATTTGATATGCATTCAAGACACTGCAAGATTAATCATTTATTTACCTGTGCCTACTTTAGCCCAAGAAATTATCACTCCTATCATGTGAGTGTAAGAAAACAAATTAAAAGACATTTACACACACCTCAGATTGGCTGATAAAAGTCAACCTTTTACTCTGATGAACATTCATGGTCTAATATAACCAGTTCAACTGTATCACAAAGGGGGTCACAAACAAGGCCAAAAGTATCAATCAACCCAAACAGGCAGACATTTCTGACAATTGCTTCACACGTCATCTAGACAAAGGGCATTATCATAATTTTTCTAATCTCAAGAGTTTTGCTACAACCAAAAATTATAAAAATACCAAGAAAACTGTGAAATCTTGTTTTTGACTGCACATCGCCTATTTTAACATTGATACTTTTTATCTGAAAAACAAAATCTAGAAGAGGCAAGTATGACCTAGTAAATAATTTAACCTGTTAATCATCAAGCTCACTTTGGAGCACGTTATGAGTGCAAGGAATGTCCGGACTTTAATACATTGTGTTAAGGTTGTCAGGTGCCAAAGAGTCCCTCACCTTGAAATTGATCTCCTGTTCCTTGCAGCAGGTCACACAGTTTACCAGTAGCACCACAAGGGCCACCAGGGTAATCAGTGACACAACCACAGAGAGGTGCAGAGAGAAAACTGTGCGTTCATCTGCAGTTTCCCCTGAAAAGTACAGGCAGAAAAAGAATATTACATTCACATACAGAATTATGCTGAGCAACTCAAAAGTCAAGGTATATCAAATTCAAGTAGGTTTAATTTCATATACTGTGACGAGGCTTATCAGTAAGTAAGGTTAACAGTGACTATATCCTTAAGTGGATTACAGTTCAGACACTTTTACAAAGTAATTCATAATGATGTCCCATTTACGTCCATATGATTATCAAAACATTTTAAAGGGGGACAAATAGGTTAAAATGTAATGAGCGTCAATGCCATCAAAGATAATGAAGTCTTTACATAACACTACTTTTCTTTCAGTTATGTTTATAATACAGTTATATGACCTACAGTGAATATAAAAAGTCTTCTAATGGAAAATGCAGCCTTTTGGTGTGTGCTGTATAATAAGAGCAATAAACCAAAATGATTTACCTGAAAACATTCATAATTTCTCAGCAAAATAATACAAAATAAATTAACAGTCAGACTGTATAATCTTGTGAGATTACCGCACAAGAGAAATTAAGCAAATCAATAATGTAATTAACAGGGTTCTAGTTTGAGACTTATCTAGGTGCTTAGTAGGGAGGAGACGCTACAGCAGCAAAAATCAGAAAATGATTTTTGGAATAAAACTCAAATTATAGATAGCTCATATGATATTGTATCTTATAAATCCATTAATAGTTGCAGACAACATGCCACAGTGCCAATGAAAGGAAGCTTTCTCTATATGATTTAGTGTTAATATACTTATAATTGAACTGCTGTTACTGTAAATAGTTAGCTGACTAATATGAGGCTGCACATAGCAAAGTGGTTAGAGCATTGACACAGTAATCAAAGGGAAACTGGCTCAAACCCCAGTAAACAAGGTAATCTGTCAAATGTGCCCTTGGGCATAACTGTCCCTGTAAGTAACGCTGGACAAAAGAGTCTGCTAAATGACTAACTAGCTAGCCATTGATAATCTTATTCAAAGATTCCATACAGTCAAAACAACCATATCTCTGCTCTGAGAGATGAGTGAAGCTCCTAGTTACAGTAAATCAGTTGTTAAACATTTTAAATAACTGGAATGAGGCATGGTGCAAATAGTAAAATACATATTATCATAACCAAACATAAATGATTTTCTGTAGTTTCCACATTGCCAAATAAATATTTTTCATTTTAAAAAGCAAAGGCTACTATGCATATCACTATTATTATTGCTCTCAACCTCTTCTTGCAAAGGCAAGAGACAGTGTTTATCTGGGGAAAAAGCTTGGTTGGTCAACAGTTCCCACGACTGATTGCCCAACATCTTGTCAACACCTAACCCAAACAAATGGAGCAGATATCTTATACCAATGACTCGTCAGAGACAAAAAAAAACTAAGTAAACCCAGCATCCCCTAGTGGCAGTGCTGGTGTATTTTTGCCGGACCACGTAAGCGGAGCCGGCTAAGAGCGAATGTCTCTTACTGAGTGAGTGACTGAGTGACTGACTACCCCTTGTTAAAAAACGTAGTGGTTAGAGAAGCGGACTTGTGAACTATAGGTTCCGAGTTCGTATCTCCTCGCAGGCGAAGCGAAGTACGCATTGTGAATTATTCCGTATTGACGAATACATAGCTGGCTAAAACCGAAACCTGAAACTGTATACGGTTATGTTGTGACTGTTTCTGGCATAGAATAGTTCATCTTCAGTCTCGCTAGCAATTGCTCAATTCTTATGATTATTCCTGGGAAGTTAGTAGATACTAGTAAGCCTCTTACTGGCTAATAAGCTGTTAAAACGGCCAGTGGCAAAAGCAAGACAATTCGTAGACGTTATTGGTGGTGGAGGTAAACTTGATAATAAACATTAGTCAGTTTAACACAATCCTCAATGGAGTGTAGCGACTGCTGAAACATATAATGCTGTGGTGTAGTGTTTAAAGACAGTGCCTCATGTGGAAGACCTAAGTTCGAATCTATTAAGAGCAACGGCATTTATTAATTACTTCTGGTAGATTCCACAATTCTCGCGTCTTTTCACTTGATGGATGAAACAGTTAGTTATCCTCGCCTTTATTGATAGTTATTGTATAAATGTCATTCAGGAATGAAAGAAAAAAGTAAGTTGTTTTGGCATGAAAGAAAAAATACGTTTTTATGCCATGAAATGAATTAGCTTTGGCAGACTCGCTAGCAACTGCTCAATTCTTATGACTATTCCAGTAAGTTAGTAGATAGCGGTAAAGCTTATTACTGGCTAATACACTGTTAAAACGGCCAGTGGCAAACGCAATACATAGCCGCTATTTGTGGGGGAGGTAAACTTAGTAAGAAACGTTAGTCAGTTTAACTGTATCAATGTCATTCACGAATGGCCAATAAACTATTAAAACTGCGACTAAGAAAAAGCCACCCATTTTTTTTAAACTCCACGAATACAGACATCATGAAACTTACAAAACGGTTAGGCAAAAAAGTAACAAATAGTACACACATCTTGTGACACAAAAGGAGACTTTAAGAGCCACCAACTTACCATCGGTTTTGGTGACGCGCATTATTGATTAGGACGTGGGCTGACAAACAAGAGCAAGCAA
>JACXGI010000852.1:11510-113064 GCA_016801175.1 Esox masquinongy
GGGGGGGGGGGGGGGGGGGGGCAGTGTCGTAGTTCGGCGACTACCAATGGCAGGGCTGATGTTCCCTGCATCTTGAAGCCCCTTCTCTATTCCACTCACTAGCTAAAAACAACTGACGTAAAATTTTTAATTGCGGTGTCAGGTTTCCCCAATATTTATGATGTTTCTCTGGCTTCACAAAGAGATATCATTCTAAAAATGGATGCATGTAAGGTTTCAGAGATCGTTGGGATCACGGGTGAGTGATACATGCATAACATAAAACAAAGTAAATTGCTATTTGAACATTGAAAAATAATTGACTTGGAATTGTCGTAATACGCTTTTAGTAGTGGAGTCACGCAAATACTAAATACTTATTAATGTTTGCAGAGACGGATGTTTCCCCTATACTGGTTGACAGGTTGTCTCTGGCATAAATTAGGAAGATACGCCCCACCCGAGGAGGCAGTGTGCTCGCTAGGGAAGGCTTAGTGACAGCTCGCCAGAGGAAGGCTCACGTAGCATAAGGCCCAAAAAAGAAAATGTGTTAACTGCTACACAAAAAATGCATTGCATTAAGCACTTCATATTCACCTGAAGCTTAAAACTTGACAGCCCTAGTTAAAACGGTGAAATTGAAAGGGTCAAGTTTGAGACTTGTTTGCAGTTCCTTACAGTGAATTGTTGTGAAATTAATGACAGCTGAATGTGGACTGATCACTGTGAGATAACACCCAGAGTGCAAGAGTTACTCTTGCGCTCTGGTAATTATCTCACGCAAAGAAGTGGAATATTCTGTAATGGCCGAGTCAATCACCTGATCTCAATCTGATCGAGCATGCACTTCACTTGCTAGAGACAGCAGTAAGGCAGAAAGACCCACGAAAAAACAACTGAAGACAGCTACAGTAAAGGCCTGGCAAAGCATCACAAAAGAGGAAACCCAGCATTTGATGTCCATGCATTCCAGTTTTCAAGAAGTCATTGCCTGAAGGATTCTTCACAAAGTATTAAAAATGAACATTTTATTTATGATTGTGTTAATTAGTCCAATTACACTTGAGACGTTTCATGCAATATTTTTGTTCAACCCTTGAATTAAAGCTCAAAGTCTGCACTTCAATTGCATGTTGGTTGTTTCATTTCAAATCCATTGTGGTGGTGTACAGAGTCAAAATTATGAAAATTGTGTCAGTGTCCAAATATTTCCGGACATAACTGAATTAAAGCTCAAAGTCTGCACTTCAATTGCATGTTGGTTGTTTCATTTCAAATCCACTGTGGTGGTGTACAGAGTCAAAATTATGAAAATTGTGTAAATTATGAAAATTATGAAAATTTCCGGACATAACTGTACACTTTGGATACACGGGAGCAATCAGGCAAAGCATGGAGTAAGATGAGGGGAAATCTGGATTTGGCATTTATTTTATGGCAATAGCTGAAGTTGATGCCAGTGATGCCAAGTTTACCACCTTCCTACTGGAAGAGTAAGGTAACAATAGATACCTCATTTAGCTAGTCAGTTAAGGAAAGCTATGTGTAAGTTACCGCTACATTGTTATTTCGCTAGAAACAATTATTATAGGTCATATTATATTTGCCATTTCTAGAAGCAGAGATACATTTTAGGAAGGTATCTCTGATTTCTTTGGTCGAGACGATAAGCTAACGTTAGCAAGTTATGTGTACGAGCAGACACTTTGATTCCATGTCCTGCTGGAAAATAGTGTTACAACCAAACTAATATTTGTGATGTTCTCTGAAAAAAGTAAAGAACCAATAACATGCATTGTGGGTAGGGCTGATGCAATTAATACATAATCGCCTGATTATTTGAGCCAGATCGCAATTATTTTTATGACAAAGATCTTTTTGCACAACATTTTGATTCCAAAATCGTATGTTTCCAATCTGAATAAGGGATTTTTATGCCAATGTTAGAAACGTCTCAACAAGTACCATGCCAAGTATGTCCATTAGGATGTCAATCGCATGGGTGCAGAAGAGCATTTGACAGCTCTGCGGAAATTTATATGTGCAGAACATTTACTGAAACGTATTTGTTTCGTATGTTTAAACCTAGTATAGAATGCACCGTTATGTCATTTCGCAAAGTTATTATTTAATAGATTTGTCGCATCAACTCTGATAGATAAAAGAAAAAAAAACACTTAGGCGTGTGTAAATTTTTTTTACTAATATTGTAAGTTGAATTTTGTAATTTCCATCTATATTTCCTAATTAGAAAATATGCATTAAAATGCATGGATAGGAATAGCCTCTGTTGTCCCAATGCATATTAACATTTGAAAATAAAATTAATTAACCGAGCGTTGAAACACATTTTGTTACGTGAGGGAGGCTTTTTCAAATAGCTAGGCTACAATATTCGCAGCAGAGCGAGAGGTGAAACGTCATGATGCGCAGGAAAATGCAATTGTCATTGTTTTACGGTTGCGTTTTGTGAAGTGCAGTCGTTAACAACATTGATTTAGTGGTAGTTCCAAAGCCGAACACAACTGCACAGCCCTGGGTGCATTTTGGTTTTAAGTTAAATGAAAGAGGTGAGCCCAATAATTTCAAGGAGGCAAATTGCTGGATTGGCACCAGAAAGGTGGCGCTCAAAAGCACAAACACCACAAATCTGAAGAACCATCTCGATCCATCACATGTAATATTATTTTGCTAACACTATAATAGTGGCATACAATTTACAGTGTAAACAATTAAATCGTTAAATGGCAATTATTTGTGCAACAATTAATCTTCAACTAAAATGTCATAATCGTAACAGTCCTGATTGTGGGTTGTTTGAACAAACCTAACGTATAAGCTATTGCTCAGAAGAAACCATTATATTGCCTTTTAGCTAGATTCAACCTTGTGCAAGCTCGCCTAAACACACATATTATTGTTTCCCTGTCAATGGTCTACTGTCATGTAGCTAGCGCTAGCAAGCTAGATCTGTAATGCTTTCAAATTTACTAGCTACCTATAACTGAGTCTCTGAAATATGGTAATGCATCGAATGCAATAGACAGTCCAGAAAACATTTTGATTGAACAAGAATTTCTTTGTGCAGGATGACACTGTATGGTTCGGTGCATTTGACAAATAAATCTTGAAACTTGATTGGAGGTAACACTGCTTCAGACCGGTCAGTATGCTCGCAGTAATGATTGTGTCAGATCCTAATGAAGTTATAGAACTGATATTCAATTCACTGCCTGTAGGTGGTGCAAACTTGCATAGTGCTCCTTTAAAGAGTAGGTAGAGGTCAAAGAAGATGCTAGTAAAGCTATGTTGCAGGGCAGCCAGCATGGTATTCAGTGATGTACCCATTGTATACAGGATAGTATCATAAGCATACGGGTGGAGTTACCACCAGCAAGCACAATATTATTAATATACACAAAGAAAAGGGTCAGCCCAGAATTTAACCTTGAGAAACCTTCATGGACACAGCCAGTGGTTTAGAGTGCAGGTCCACAGATTAAACATTTTTAAACTAGGCTAGACAATACTATTAGATCCCCAAGTTGATGGGTCCATTAATAAGAATGAGATGATTTCTGGCATCAATGAGTTTAACTAAAGCAATACAAACAGACACATAATACTGCTTGTTGTCTATAGAAAATAAGTCGTTCAGATATAACAGTAGGTGTTGCTTAGGGACACCCATGGCCAGCCCTGAAGCCTGACAGCACTGCAGGGAGAACACTGTTGGACTCAAAATTCTGGATTAAGTGTTTGCGCCAAGACAAAAACTGTAGACAGGCAGGGCAAGATTAGACAGAGGTCTGGAACAGTTGGTTTCTAGATGATTTTTGAAAATGACATTAACAGCTTTCCAATCTTGCAGGATTTAAATTGTTGACAATAGTGGCTGGGATAATACACGTGGACTGCTGTTATCCCAGCCACTTTTCAAGCCAAAAGTGGCTAGAAATTGACAGATTGAAGCCATGGTTATGTAACACAACACATGCTGAGAGGAATAACCTTTATTAGGCCTAGATCTACCGGTATTACTCTCCACTACTCTACAGCAGAATACATGTATTGCTCTCCGTAATTGGTACCCCGCCTTCCACCAGCAATAGCACTGAATTTAAAAGTTGTCAAATTGGGTTAAGAAGACAACCTAGGTAACTTTTTCTAATCTTAAACCGCACAATTAAGCCAAACAAGCAGAATGTTCTAACGTACATTCTAAGTAATCTGTAGTGAGTAGGGTTGCAACAGTACACGTTATGTTATCGAACCGTTCGCTAAGCCCCCCTACGGTTCAATACACACACGTGAACCGCGGAGTTACGATATGCTGGTCATTCTCCTATAATTTTCAAAACATGCTTATTGCGCTGCAGACTACACACACATTGTAGTTTCAGATCCACAGAACCAGACGTGTAGCTTGTAAACAGGTAAGGCAGGCAACTGCTTGGGGCCCAAGGCCATTAGGGGGCTCCTGAGGGCTGACAAACTTTACTGCACAGCAATGTCTCAAAATGTGGCAATCATAGAGACCGCAACCCCCTCCCTCTTAAACAACCAATGGACGATTTGCAATGACATCTCTGTAGGAAACCTCCCTAAAGGTGCCCTATGAGAGGGGAAGCTAAAAACAAATATTCCCTCAGCTTTAACATGCCAATGGCCGAGAGAAGCATGACCGAGAGAAGCAAATTTGAAGAGGCACCGCCATCTTTCAAATCCGCTGTGTGGGAACAGTTTGGATTCAGCGTTCAATATGATGACAAGGGTACGAAGACTGTGAACAAAGTACAGTCGGCAAGCATCGCTTTGCCACTGTCAGCTACCGAAGGGAAACACTTCTGATTTGATGACGTCATTTACACCGAAACCATACCGTTACTATGACCCAGAAACGGCGATACGTACCAAACCCTGGGCCCACTGTACCCTTCCATCCCTGGTAGTGATACTTGCGTAAGTGCCTGGAATACGTTGTAAAATGTATAGTTACTGTCAATAAAAGTGATTTCAGCCTTGGTTATTGAAATCTGTGCCTGTTGGAATTAACTAGCGAGACGTGTTGCAAGCAATCTTGACCAGAGATGTGGACTCGAGTCAGATGACTTGGACTCGAGTCAGATGACTTGGACTCGAGTCAGATGACTTGGACTCGAGTCAGATGACTTGGACTCGAGTCAGATTCAAGTCATAAATATGATGACTTTAAACTCGACATGAAAAAAATCAATAAAGACCTTGACTTCAACACCAATGACTCGTGACTTCACTTGGACTTGAGCCTTCTGACTCAAACTGACTTGATACCCCCCCCAAGTCCAAATACTAAAAATAACACTATTAAAAAAAAGTGTGCAGTGTAACATCAGGCAGGCAGTATGTAGGCTGCTAACCGCAGTGCAGTGCGGGAACGTGATCTTTGCACCCAGGATTGAGGTACAACCAGCTAGGCAGTAGGCAGCCTAAATACTGCCTGATGTTACTGCTGTTTCTTAAAACATTGACATACGTTAGTCTACTGTAACCACACGTGTGTGTGTGTCTGTGTGTGTAAGTAGGGCTGTCATGATGACATTTCAGCTGATAATTAATTGCCGCACAAATAATTGCAATTAACAATTTAATGGTCTATACTGTAAATGTTGTGCCACAATTATAGAGTAAGCCTAATAATATTGTTAAAATACACGTGGTGGATCCGCAGATGATTCTTCAGATTTGTGGCGCTTGCGCTTTTGAGCGCCACCTTTCTGGAGCAAATCCGGCAATTCGCCTCCTCCAAATCATTGGGCTCACCTATTTCAATTTGGCTTAAAACCAAAATGCGCCCAGAGCGGTGCAGCTGTGTTCGGCTTTGGAACTACCACTAAATCAATGTTGTTAATGACTGCTCTTCACAAAACGCAACCACAGAGCAATGACAATTATATTTTCCTGCGCATCATGATGTTTCAACTCCCGCTCTGCTGCAAATATTATAGCCTAGTTATCTGAAAGAGCCTTCCTTACATAGCAAAATGCGTTTCAACGTTTAATATGCAATTATACTAGGTTTAAACATACTGAAATTAAGAAAAGGAGTTTCTGTAAATGATCTGCGCCTATAACTTTCCGCAGAGCTGTCAAACGCTCTTCTGCTCCCATGCGCTAGACATCCTAACTGATGGACACAGACATAATTTGCATGGTATTTGTTGCAACGTTTTTAACATTGGCCTAAAAACCCCTTATTCAGATTGGAAACCTATGATTTGGAATTAAAATATTGTGCAAAAAGATTAAAAGACCGTTGTCTATGAAATAATGGTGATCTGGCTCAAATAATCGCAATCAGGTAATTATGTAATAATTGAGACAGCCCTAGTGTTAAGGTTGGGCGATAGTGTACATCGCCCGATTGCGCCCCATAGCGAACATCAAGAGTTCAAATTGTAGGCCTACTTGAAGTTCAGTAGCAGTTGTTTTGATTTCCCATTTATTAAAATACCATAAGTTTATGGCAGGATGTTTTAGGTGTCTAGAGTATATGGAGAGAGAGTGCACTACAATATTTTGTTTTTATATAGAGGTGTCTTTCTTATGGCTATATATTTCCATGGAAATATAAATATTATTTGGAAAGCAATAAATAAATAAATATCATGATTTGCGTAAACTGGGTATACTATTACTCTTGTTAAAAATATGAAATGGTATTACATTTGGTAAAGAGCACATTATGACTTGTTTGTGACTCGAAACTCAAAGTTTAGGACTAGAGACTTGATTTGAGACTGTTGAGTCTTGATTTGAGACTTGACTCAGACTTGCCTGTCTTAACTTGGAACTTGAAGGCTAAGACTTGAGACTTACTTGTGACTTGTAAAACAATGACTTGGTCCCACCTCTGATCTTCACAGTAAAAATACATATCTGGTCGGGTGGGAAAGATTTGGGCTTATTTTTTGAGTAAAGATCTTTACTCATAGCTTACAAGTTGTCTAGGAAGGAGGATGTGTGAGGATCAGTGGTTCGCACCATGTGTGCAGGCAGACTGATGTTTGACACTACAGCTATATTGATGAGCATATTTCAATGATTTCTTGGTCTAAGCATGAAATCAACTTATCCATTTATTTAGCAGCAAGTGGCGCGATAAGAGGGTCACATTAATTTCAAATTGCATTTAGTTGAAATCAGTTCCTTTTCTGTAGAGATATGGATTTTCATTAGGCTACGCACTAAGCTATCTTAATAATAATAAAAAGAAATGCTTCTAATTAAAGACAATTCTTTTGACATTTCAGTTTGTTTCCTTAATAACAACTGAATTGACCTCATATTTAGTTAAAAATATTGCGGCTTTGTTTGAAATAGGACATTCACTGCTGGAGCAAGGGCATTTATAGATAATGAGAATGTGAGTGAGTCAACAACAGAAACCTCACCTTGCTAGCTAGTCAGCTCCACTAGCTAACGTTACACTGAGGGCAAAAAGAAACCTCACATTGACACGCCAGAGACTGAGGCATCCGTGATTGGATGGTTCTTTTTCAAATGTTTCAGTATCGATGACATTGCTGCCGTAAAACGCGAGCAGTTTTGCAGCAGAACTTGGCAGAGAACCAAGCTGGCACTTCTAGCGTAAAATGCTCCCAAACGTTGGACTTCTTTTTTCCCCTTCAGGACCATCCTCATGATTCACTGGCTTGACTGCCATGGTGAATAGAGGCCTTGAGGTAGTAGATTCTAATCAAGGATTTTTGTGCAATGAAATTATTCAAATGACGCAATGAATCATGAAAACCCTAGTGAAGTAACAGAAAATGTGCTTATTTTTTCTGTATCATTGTCACAATACCAACATTGTACTAATAACAGGATACCACACCAAGTATCAATATACCTAGTACAATTACCTAGTACACTTCTGTTTGCCCCGCCTCATCATACACCTGTTCCCATTTTCAATGTTCCCATTTTCAACCTGTCCCCGACACACCTCTACAAATAAAAAACACAGTTTGGTTTTCGGATAACCAGACACTATAAACAGTATAATTTTCGGATAACATGACAAACTCAGAGCTCTACGCTGGCATTTTTTTACAAGGTATACATGCACACATAACAAAAAATCTAGGCACATACAAATTTAGGAGCACATTGAAATTGTCATGTTAGGTATTGTCTCTAGTGATAACAACTACCAACAAAAATTATGGACAATAACAGATCTGAACACATTCTGTACATAAATACCTTCGCAGTGGTCTCCAACCATTTTTGGAATGACAGCTACTAAAAATTAATTCATGTTGTGAGCTACTTTAGCTACTGTACCCATTCTCCTCTCCCAATCAACTTTTCCATTGGTTTTTACTGAGAACATACTGCATTACATTTTCTGTCAACATACCCAGTCAAATAAGGAGGAATAAACCACCCTGTTAGACTTAAGCAAATTGGAAGTCCACTTAAATGATTCAATCACAGAACAAACAGAACAAAATAATTTCAGCCAGGAAAAATATATACATTTGTTTAATTATAACTGTCCATTAATAGTGAATCTGTTTGGGTCGTAGCAGTTTCTGTACAATGACGGCACTGAGGTAACGTTTGGCTGACATACTGAGCTTGGCCGACATACAGTACTTTGTCGAAGGGTACCTAGAAACAGCCATTGGATAGATTTTAATTACATCAATACAGTTGCAGTTATTTCGGTAAACCATTTCTAGATATTTTTAAGTACCTATAGAGGACTTGTACAGTACATTATGAGACAGTGATGATTACCTTGATTTCACAGGTCACATTTTGTTCAATATGAAACGTATTGTTATACCAGTAGGTCCCCAAATGAGTTAAGCCAGTCGCGTCACTCAGGCATGTTTGAAAAAGTGCAGTGAAAGAAAAGGTGAGACAGCCATTTGGTTTAACTTGTTAGTTAGCCAGATTAAAAAAAGAGAAGGGGCATGATAGTGTTTTCATTCAGCCTTGTAGGAGAAGTGCAGCCGATCATCTCCTTCTGACCTCTGATTGTACAGCTCCCCTCTGCTCACATTTTCTTACAGACTACTTATAATTGCCTATATAATTGCCTATAAACCTGGTAAACAGGTAGGCCATGAGAGACATGATATCCCTAGATAGCATTATCTGTTCAACATGATTAAGTTCATTAAAGAAACGCACGAAAAAAAAAATGATGAAATTTTCATCCCATAAAAAGTTTAATTCTAGATAAGAGAATATTTATACATAAGAGAAAATAGTTACAAACTTAGGTTTCCGTTTAAAAATAATAAGATTTCATTAAGGATTAACATTGACATGTACTTTTACAAACCTATTCCTATATCTGATATGGTCAGATTAAGGTCATATCAAAAAAATTGTTCCAGTGTTCCTGAGCAGCTAGGCAACATCAGAACAAGGAATTCAACACCAGTAGAACGAAAACGAATAATTCTCAGATTAACACGTAAACATTGAACTATACATCAAAAGATAAATAAATTATCCAGTGTTTTGTACTTCGTCATGTACAACCTGCTGAATAAATCAAAAACGTAAATTTAACATTGAAATATTTTATTGATACATCTGTCAAAAATCGTATAGATAAAACGGCTTCGAGCTGCCTACTTAGCAGTAGCGGAGACAGTTCATCATTTAGTGACGTAGTAAACACAGCAATTTAGAGTGATCTTACCTGCTGTGTCAGAATACGGAAGCGGAGCACCTTCAGCCAGAAATAATGCCGACAGAAGGATCCCAGTAGCCAGCAACAACACAAATCCATGACGGTTCTCCATCCTTTTCAGCTTAGCTAAAGTTCGCTAGCAAGCTAATCAGAATCGTCGTCAAAAATTTAAACCAAGTGCTAATGAACCAAATGAATTGTCAAATTCATTGATAATAAGTTAACTATATAGCTTTATCTACAGGCAAAATAAAAATGCCCGCACCGCAAACATTTTGTTATGTTTATTTAGCGACAGCATAAGAAACGTTCACGTTAGCTGGTCTAGCTAGGTAGCTAGCTATGGCAAATGACATGCTAACGTGAGCTATCAATGCCTCAGACAATCCCGTTTCATTATCCATGAAAACTTGAAAAGGACCACTAAATGTATTTAACAATCAAGTATCCATATTTACACTTTACTGTTGTACAATACATCTATTCCCACGAAATAATTAATCAATAGTCCAAAACTGTCAGGTAGCACCTTTCCTCTGAAGCGCCATGTTCCTACAACGTCATAGCAACGGGGCGTGAATACGGAAGGTATTCGATTCATCGTACCCATGCAACCGGGTAGGCGTGTTTTGCACCTGAATGGAGATACACTTTCAAAACAATAATTCGCCACCTTGATAGAAAGGCGACTACCGCGAACTCTCAGTGATCACCTGAACACACACAATAAACTACAGTGGCACCGTACAGCAAAACATCACCTTTTATTCATTTTGAATGGATTTGAAAAATGTGAGAAGGGTGGGCGGAGCACCGTTCGGCGAGCGATAGGGAAAATAACTCGTGTTTTCCAAAATGCACCTGGATGCACCTGTCAACAATCGAGGTCTCCCGGAATAATGTTCTATGGACAGAGTAGTCTCAAATTCAGGTATTTGGATGATATGACTCCCGTTATGTCTACATGAAACAAACAAATATTTTATTGAACTGTTATTTATACAGGATGGAGCTGAGACCAAGGTATCTTTTACAGTTGAGCTCTATATTTTGGGGTCACTGCCTCAACATTTTAAAAATGTTCTTGTTTTCCATGAAAACATATTTGAAATATGAAATATATTGAAATATAGCAAAAACAATAGGAAACAGTCATTGACAAGGTTAGAAATAATGATTTTTAATGAAATAAGAATTGTGTCCATCCAACTTTCCTTTTGTCAAAGAACCCCCCATTTGTTGCAATTACAGCCTTGCATACCTTTGGCATTCTAGTTGTCAATTTGTTCAGGTAATCTGAAGAAATTTCACCCCATGCTTCCTGAACCACCTCCAACAAGTTGGTTTGGCTGGATGGGCGCTTCTTACGTGCCATACCTATTCCCACAACAGCTCAATAGAGCTGAGACTGTGCTGGCCACACCATTATAGACAGAATACCAGCTGACTGCTTCTTTCTTAAACAGTTCTTGTAAAGTTTGGAGTTGTGCTTTTGGGTCATTGTCCTGATGTAGGAAGAAATTAGCTCCAATCAAGCGCTGTCCACTGGGTATGGCATGGTGTTGCAAAATGGAGTGATAGTCTATCTTCTTCAAGATCCCCTTTACCTTGTACAAATCTCTTTGCCACCACCAGACCACCCCCACACCATCACATTGCCATCATCATGCTTGACAGATGGCGTCACACACTCCTCCAGCATCTTTTCATTTGCACTGCATCTCACACATGTTCTTCTTTGTGATCCAAACACCTGAAACTTAGGTTTGTCTGTCCATCACACTTGTTTCCAATCTTCATCTGTCCAGTGTCTGTGTTCTTTTGCTTATCTTAATCTTTTCTTTTTATTGGCCAATCTGAGAAATGGCTTTTCCTTTGCCACTCGGCCTAGAAGGCCAACATCCCGGAGTTGCCTCTTCACTGTTGATGTTGAGACTGGTGTTTTTGCAGGTGCTATTTAATGAAGTTGCCAGTTGAGGACCTGTGTGGCAACTGTTTCACAAACTAGAAACTAATGTATTTGTCTTCAAGGGAGTTGTACACAGCGTTTACGAGATCTTCAGTTTCTTGGCAATTTTTCGCATTGGAATAGCCTTAATATCTCAGAACAAGAATGGACTGATGAGTTTTAGAAGTTCTTTGTTTCTGGCCATTTTGAGCATGTACTCAAACTCACAATTGCTGATGCTCCAGATACTCAACCAATTTAAAGAAGGCCAGTCTTATTGCTTCCTCAATCAGCAAAAAACAACAGTTTTCAGCTGTGCTAAGGTAATTGCAAAAGGGTTTTCTAATGATCAGTGAGCCTTTTAAAATGATAAACTTGGATTAGCAAACACAACGTGCCATAGGAACACAGGACTGATGGTTGGTAATAATGGGTCTCTGTATGCCTACTTAGACATTCCATTAAAAATCAGCTGTTTCCAGTCATTTGGGGACCTATAGTTACTTACAACATTTACAATGTCTACACTGTATTTCTGATCAATTTGCTGTTATTTTAATGGACAAAAAATGCTTTTCTTTTGAAAACAAGGACATTTCTAAGTGACCCCAAACTTTTGAATGTTAGTGTACATAATATTGTTTAAATGGCAAGTAAACTTCAACATTGGAGGAAACCAGCTGAGCATGCTTGATAAACAGGGATCTGTCTGATTGTCTACTTTATAATGTACATGAGCAGAAGGGTTTTTATCAGTACTTTAGGCACAGTATTACGCATAGTATATGCAGTATTTCATATTTACATTTTACATTTATTGGACACATTCATCCAGAATGACTTACAGTTGTGAAAGTATAGATTTTCATCTTTTCTTTATGAAATGTACAACTTTGTTTCCCAAAAAGTTGTGACGCTGAGTAAAATAAAAAAAAAACAGAATGCAATGATGTGAAAATCATCAGAGGTGTCAAACCAGTTCCACAGAGGGCCGAGTGTCTGCAGGCTTTCGCTCTCATCTTGATTGATTAATTAGGTCACTAATTGGTTAGTTTCAAACCAATTAGTGACAGCATATCAAATGTTGACAAAAGACAACATATCAAGTGTTGAAACTGAGCCATTTTATTGTTTCTTGAAAAATATATGCCCAGTTCAAATTTGATGCCAACCACTCATTTCAAAAACCTGGGACAGGCGTAACAAAAGACTGGAAAAGTTGTGTAATCCAAAAAAAACCCTGTTGGAACATCTCACATTTAATTAAATTAATTGGCAACAGGTCAGTAAGATGACCGGGTATAAAAAGAATATCCCAGAGAGGATGAGTCTTTCACAAATAAAGATGGGAAGGGGTTCATCATTCTGTGAAAGACTGCACAGGCAATATGTGCAACAATTTAACGTTTAACAATAACGTTTCTAAGAGTAAAATTGAAAGGAGTTTGGGGATCTTATCATCCACGGTATGTCATTTTATTAAAAGATTCAGAGAATCTGGAGAAATCTCTGTACGCAAGGGACAAAAACCAATACTGGATGGTCGTGATCTTTGGGCCCTCAGGCTACACTGCATTAAAAACAGATACGATTCTGTAGTGGACATCACTGCATGGGCTCAGGAACACTTCCAAAAACCACTGTCTGTGAACACAGTACGTCGCTGCATCCGCAAATGCAAGTTAAAATTCTAACATGCCAAGAAGAAACCATATAAACAAGATCCAGAAACGCTGGCATCTTCTCTGGGCCCGACCTCATTTAAGATGGACTGAGGCGAAGTGGAAAACTGTCCTGTGGTCTGACGAATTAAAATTTGAAATTATTTTTGGGAATCATGGAGACTGCGTCCTTCAGACTACAGAGGAGAGGGACCATCCGGCTTGTTATCAGTACACAGTTCAAAAGCCAGCATCCATGATGATATGGGGGTGCATAAGTGCACATGGTATGGGTGACTTGCACATCTGTGAAAAATACAACAAAGGAGACCCTGAATTGTTGAGCAGCTGAAATTCTATAACAAGCAAGAATAGGAAAACATTTCACTTTCAAAACTACAGCAATCGGTCTCCTCAGTTTCCAAACGCTTACGGAGTATTGGTAAAAGAGGTGACGTAACACAGTGGTATACAGGCCCCTGTAACACCTTTTTTGAAATGTGTTGCTGGCATCAAATTCTAAATAGGCATGTATTTTTCCAAAAACAATAACATTTCTAATTTTCAACATTTGATATGTTGACTTTGTACCATTTTCAAATAAATATAGAGAAATGATTTGCACATCATTGCATTCTGTTTTTATTTGCATTTTACGCAGCGTCCCAACTTTTTATAAAACAGGGTTGTGTTATATATTACATCTAAATTTACTCCAAGAATGCCATAGCTGAAATGTTTTCAATCTATTGCTGCTATTCATATTTACTGTAAATCAGGACTAGTTTCAAATGAAGTGCAAAATGCAACCAGTTCTTTCAGATCCACCAAAGATGCACAGAAAAATTGAAGCGTGTAGGAGCTTTATTAGATATTCAGCCACCTCATACATAGGGCAAAATAGTATGGTACACATAATCCTACACACATGGTCATACACATCAGCATGCTTAAAGAGCCACCCCAACACACACTCAAAATAATCATACACTTCACACTCAGGGAACACTAATGGTAACATTGTATTCAAGTTGCAACAAATCAACCCCAGAATTGAGACAGAAAATGGCCCGGATAATAAAGGTAAAAAACGTTCCCTCTTGCCCGTACCGCCCCACTTGCTATGTGTGACAGGATAGCCTAAGCGGTGATGGCATAGCAAACAAAGGGACCAAAGAACTGGGTTGCAGCAATCACATCCCCTTTTATTTTCCAGTAAACCAATTACAGTGCCAGGATCCCAAACAAAAAGAACACAACTATATCAAAATTCTTAACATAATAGAACTAATAACAAGTACTTAACAAAGAAACACAAAAATAAGAGACCTAGCACTCTGCACCGACTGAGGGACCAACCCTACTAACAAACAATTCAGCCTTTAAATACATTTATCTAATTGGCTAAACCACCTGGTGGGTGTGGCTGCAAATACATTAACATCTTCAATTAACAGGTAAGTATAAATTACAACAAACAAGCATTCACAATTCATCATATTATTAAATTAATCTTCCTAGAAAAATCACACCTAAAACAATTCTAACCTTATTCCCCCACCCATGTTAACACCTCCATTGTACCAGCCGGAACTTTTCCATCACTGCCTTTGTACCTGGGGAATCATTTGTCCGTCACCTATTACACAGGTAAGTAACATTGCCCAGTCATGCATTGGTATGGTTCTGTAATGACAATAGTGCAACAATACTGTATTCAATTATAATTTATCCATAACCTTCTCAGTATACCTAATACTAACCCGACTTATCTCTTGCCAGTGTCGGCACAAACAACATTGACAGGTAGACTCTGCTAATCACATGCATTCTACCTGTTGATGATGAATACATTTTAACTCTTGCAATTACCAGTCGTTATTTGTCAATCAATACAATGCTTATTATACTCAACCCCCGTCCTGACAGTCCTCAGTAACGGCAAGGACCACTCCATTACGCCATGTGAGGTTAGGCATCAACACTAGACATCAACAAACATAAAATTAAAACTAAACAAAGTTGTTGCATCAGGAGTCAATGTAATAACATTTAGGTCACTTGTCACTTGCTCTGCTAGACTGCCGCCCCTTTCAAATGCATCCTGTGTGTTTATCCTTGACGTAATGTTAATGTGAGGAGTTATCAGGACAGGAGACAGAGAGTCAGAGAGACAGAGAGAGGCCAGAAGCAAACGAGCAAGCTTTTTTAATAATGCCCAGATGCAAGATGAGAGTCCTGTAGGATATGGCATGAATGTAGTTTGGGTGCATCGCTTGGAAAGTTCCTGAGGGATTTACAGAATATATATATCCTACAGCTCTACCAGCCTGGTAGGTCGGCCCGTCTGCTCATGTCTCATGGGTTCTTCTTCTCTGGATAGAACTTCTACTTTGAGCAATGGGACACTGACACTGCATCAGAATGTCTGAGAATAGCCCTGTAACATTATGTTGACTCAGCAAGACATTTTAGCCTTGTTAACAGTGTAACCAGAGTGTGTATGGTAGGGGGTTTCCTTCATACATAGGGAGATGTCAGTATTTTTTTCTGTAATATAAGACTATGTGAATCTGCAAAAATTGTTTAACACTGTGGAACATATTTTTATTTATTTATAGGGTGTTTATTTTAAATATGCTTTTAAGTCACTAACAGGATTAGTGACTTAAATATGCTTTTAAGTCACTAACAATTAATAATATTCAGAAGCTAACAAACAATAATGATATTATATCTTATTTGACATAATTTCGTATCCTCTCATTTGGAATTAAGAACTCTTAATCCAGATGTAACCATTTAAACCATGCAATTTGTACAGGATGCTGGTAACAAGGCCTACTCAAGCAATGTATGTAAGACCATAGGCAACACTTCTGCATTCCCCAATCAATAGACATGGAAATATTGTAGGCATGGCATCTCCCAATCCTCTGCCAAACCCCCGTCAGAGACAGTACAGGGCTGCCACCTGCAGGGCAATATCATGCTAATAAATTCACTATAAACATAAGTTGTTCATCTGGCCACATTTATTTGCAGTCCCACTGCATGTGCCTACAGAACCTGCTGACACCAGTGAAAGTAAATTGAAAGCTACGCTAATTTTATTACGATAAGTTTTACGTTTTCTTTCCAAAGACACTTATTTCACACATCATAAAAGCTTGATGTCTTCTCTAAATAGTTGCGAAAATCATTAGATTTACGCATGAGTTACACGACCATTACTTCCCCTCAACACAACGATGACTGGAAAATCTTACAAACACTTGCAAATATTGAATCATTTTGAACAGACATCTCTAGTCCAGTATATGTAATATATGCATGAAGACTGCAAGAAACATCCCCAATGAGTATATCTTTATCCATACATGAACCTCTCAATTTGAATGGTCCAAATCATTTTGGCACAACCGTCGAGTCCAAACCTATCAGCAGAGTATATTCTTAGCAAATGATGGACTTTTTTCAAACGCACCTTTTAAGCATCTTCATTCATGAAACTTAAAATAGATCTGGTCTGTGGCCAGTGAACAATTTTGTTGCCACCCCCCTCAAACCAGTGTCGGTTACATGAGGCCTATGCCTCGAATTTCGGTTTAGCGATGGTATATATAAGGTCAGCGGTATCAATGGGAACATCACTCTTTCCACACGCCTGACGTCTTCTCTATTAACCGTCCACCAAAGACATCAGAGGTGAGTTTCCATGCAGAAGACATACAGTAACCGAGGCCAGGATAGAAAAGTTGAAACAGCACCCAGGCTTTTGCTGCGCATTTCATCCTGTGCACTTTATACAGGATAATCACCAAAACACTCAAATGCTGAGATTTGGTTTAGGTATTATTTCGCTTTATTTGGAAACACCCCAGAATGGGATGGGTTTGGACAATGTAAATTAGATTCTAAGATTGGACATTTGGTGGCCACGTGCATTTGGTTTTAATAACCATAGTCTATCAGAACTTTTCTTTTGGAAACCACTAGAAAGATTATAATTGTATTTTGTAAAGATTACCAAATTACATCTGTTGTTTAATGTTAAGAAGTTTGCAGGCAGCTTGATACTTTTGATTTAAACTCTGCCACACTGGTGCTTGTTGCTCTGAGATTAGCAAAAGACAACCAGCCAAATGATGGTAAACAATGTATGGATGATTTTCAATTTTTGAGACCCTGTGTAATGCATTGAATAATACATGATGAATTAAGTTATCGTGAGTCTGTGCACTGAATAACATATGATAAATTAAGTTGTCTTGAGTCTGTGCACTAGTAATGTATGATTAATTAAGTTGTCTTTTGTTTGTGCACTGAGTAATATATGATGAATTAAGTTGTCTTAAGTCTGTGCACTGAATAATATATGATGAATTAAGTTGTCTTGAGTCTGTGTAGTGAATAATATGAATGAAGTTGTCTTGAGTCTGTGCACTAAGTAATATATGATTAGTTAAGTTGTCTTGAGTCTGTGCACTGAGTAATACATGATGAATTAAGTTGTCTTGAGTCTGTGCACTGAGTAATATATGATGAATTAAGTTGTCTTGAGTCTGTGCTCTGAATAATATCTGATGAATTAAGTTGTCTTGAGTCTGTGCACTGAATAATAACTGTTGAATTAAGTTGTCTTGAGTCTGTGCACTGAATAATATGTGATGAATTAAGTTGTCTTGAGTCTGTGCACTGAATAATATCTGATGAATTAAGTTGTCTTGAATGCTGAAAATGTGTCTAGTGGAAATGGGATTCAGTAAACTCTCCCAATGTTTACACTATTTACACTTCTATTTTTCACACTTCTAATTCTGAAAAATGAAAGCATAGGCTATTTGTAAAAGGGGGTCGCTTTGGTTGTAGTTGTATGTAACTAACTACCAGTACTGTATTTTCTAACCTTCCAATTATTTGTTTTGGTCCTTAGTAGGCCCTATTGACAATAGAATATTTAATTACCTGGTGACAACAAATAACAACATGTTGTACATTTATTGCTGAATGATGCTAAATGAAGGTTGGAATAAACTCCCCTTTTTTCATCATCCAGCTAAAAATGGCCTGTGCCCATCTGTGCAAGGAGGCTGACATCAAAACTGCATTGGAAGCATGCAAAGGTAATAGCTGTTTAATTTTCCCCGCAAAGCATATCTAACCCAGTGGTGTTTATGATAAATGTGAAAATTATGTTTATGTGCAGATTATACTGTATTTTCTTAATATTTGCTTTACAGCCGCCGAGTCTTTCAACTATACTGCCTTCTTCAAAGCAGTCGGCTTTGCCAGCAAAACCGCTGATGAGGTCAAGAAGGCCTTCCAGGTCATTGATCAGGATGCAAGTGGCTTTATTGAGGAGGATGAACTGAAGTATGAGTTATTCCCCATCACTACTAACTACAAATAATCAAAAATAAAGAGATTAAATGAATGCTAGGGTCTGTTTACTTAACATCAACTTGTACGCATCTGTGCACATGCATTCTAGCTTTCAGTGTACATAAACATGGTAAATAAATGTGAATCGATTTGAATGTAAATAAAGTCATGTTTGTCTCTGTCTCCAGGTTGTTCCTTCAGAACTTCTGCCCCAATGCCAGGGCACTGACTGACGCTGAGACAAAGGCTTTCCTCAAGGCTGGTGATGTGGATGGTGATGGCATGATTGGAATTGATGGTACGAAATACAGCCTTTGCACAGCACACAGCAAATCATATCATTAATCAATATTAATTGCACATTAATAACAATGGGAATGTCTTGATGTAAATCTATTTTAAGGCCTAAGCTATAGTAAATTTGTGCTGTAAACCACTGGAAACTGTTCATATTTGCCCTTTTCTTTTGCAGAATTTGCTGAACTGGTTAAGCAATAAAGACCAACTGACCAACAACCACCCAAGATCTCCCCCCTTTTCAGCTGAATATAAATACTTTTTATACATTTACTTGCAAGACATTTCCTCTAGTGTGGTATACTGTCCAAAATGATGATTGTGAATGTACCAGATGTGTTCATGTCTTAAATATGAATTTTGCTTATTGTAAAATCTATGATGCACTTTTCAGGAGTGGACAATAAAAATAATCAATATTCTTTTGGAATACCCAGTCTTTGTATTATTTCATGTTTAATTTATCTGAGTTTGTATCCCACATTACATTGACAATTGCCCTTCTTCGCCTTGAGTTGGCAGGTTGTACTAAGCTAATATGAAATTGTTTCAAGATTGAGATACAATGAATCATTAGGGAATTTCTATAGAGTTCAGCAGTGTTGTAGTACTCACGTCCAGGACTCGGACCCGAGTCACGTTTATCAGGACTCATGTTTAAAGGCAAGACTCAACTTGGACTTGCCTTTTCAAACTTTGATGACTCAGACTTAAACTCATATTTTCTTGCACAACTTTTTGGCAGTTTGTTTGAATGGGTGGAATATTATAAGGAAGTAGCTATAATACTAGGGATGCTGGATGCTCAGATCAGTTTTGATTTGCAGCGGGAAATTTCCACCACACACACATCCTGGCACGGCAGTTAGCGGTGAGATGTATACAACCTAACGTGCAGACAGTTCAATAACTAGGCTACTACTTGGGGACATGAAATAAAATAATTTGCTTAAGCAACTCCTGGACTGGGTTAAGTTCTGAAACAATACACCTACAAAATTAAATTAAATAAACCCTTGGGATATTTAGAAGTGTCATTTTTTTAAATAATTCAGCATAAAAGTTATGAGCTAATGGAGAAGTATCAGTTATTAATGGTTTATAGCTACTGTACCAATCAGCCATTAATTAGTCATGGTTATGTAGATTTTGTAAACTTTGTTGAGGCCATAGTTGGTTTTCTCTATCTATGTGTCGTTGTGGTTAATAGATTGGCTGTCCATATTCCATTGTTGACATCTGTGTCCTTCTGTCTGATTTAAACACATGCTTGCTTGCTTAACTAGCCTACTATTTCCATTGATTTATTGATTATTAATAAATCAATAAAGAGTTTTTTACCAAATCAAAGGCTGAACAAGTAGGCCATCTATGTTTAGAATAATATACATCATATTTGAAGTTCCTATGAGCAATATTGAAAAAGATATTGAATAAATACTGAATTAAACCTGATTCCATTGATTAATTGATTATTAATAAATCCTTAATGACTTTTTTCACCAAAACAAAGCTTGAACAAGTAGGCCACCTATTTGTAGAATAATATCCATCAGGTTTCAAGTTCCTATGACAATCACTGAAAAATATATTTAAGATAGAAAAATGTAAATGAGTTTTATTGATTATTAATAAATCAATACAGACTTTTTCAACCCAAACAAAGCTTGATCAAGTAGGCCAGCTATTTTTAGAATAATATACATCAGGTTAGAAGTTCCTTTGACAATCATTGAAAAAGATATTGAAGAAATACAGAATTAAATATGCTTCCATTGATTTATTGATTTGTGATAAATCAATAAAGATCTTTTTGACAATATGAAATGTGGTATAGTATTTAGCATGTGGATTGATGTTGATGAGAGTCCATAATGATACTTTATTTGTCTTCTGACATTTTGGCAATTACCTGGTTTACTCTTTTACTTCGGGCCCTAAATGTGGAAGGGAGCCTGAACGGAGGAATTTATGTGAATGTCTGTTGAATCTCAAATATAAAACAGATTTCACCTCGGTGCAAAACCAACTATTGTTGAAATGCAAATATCAGAAAAGACTAATTAATAGCCTACTCTCTGTA
The DNA here is from genome assembly GCA_016801175.1 of Esox masquinongy. Classification (NCBI taxonomy): domain Eukaryota; kingdom Metazoa; phylum Chordata; class Actinopteri; order Esociformes; family Esocidae; genus Esox; species Esox masquinongy. The sequence goes on from JACXGI010000852.1 coordinate 32,561, forward strand.
AATGAAAGTTATTACAACAACAATGTTATGTTTTAATGTCTTAATAATTCTTGCTGGCTAATATAGAGATGTACATTATTTTGATGTAAGGTAACCTATTACAATGAGCCTGCTGAGAGAGTCGCACATGGGAGTTCTGTGTATGCATTGGTGTTATGAATCCACTAGATGGTGCCAAACTCAATAACATTAAGTCATTTTCTTAAGGTAGTATAAAATTATTGTGCAGATTCTACAGACAAAATTCACCCACAAAACTGTACATCAGGCAGAGCTGTTTGATTTAGTATTTTTGGAAGGACCTTTTGGACTATATAAAAGGTTTGGCTGCAGATACAACTTCTAGATGTTTAATCTGCCGGACCAAGAGATCCAGAGATTCCTAAGGCTTCTGTGCATGTTTTTATTCTTCATGCATCTTCAATAATCTCAGTTGAAATCATGGGATATGCATTTAGATCTTCTAACTACTCAGTGTTGTTTTAACATAGCATAGAGTGTTTTAATACATTTCAGAGCAGAATAACACGTCAACTCCACTAGACGTGTCATGTTGCCTTGGCATCAGCATCATGTCAATAACATTCTACCTGCTACACCAGAAAACAACTAAAATCAACTGTTTTTTCTAATCATTTGCATTCACCAGATAGAATGAACATGCTTGTCAGACATTTAGGATAAAATCTTGGCTATTCTTAAGCTAGGACCTTGCTATTAGATGCAACGCAACCTTGGCATTGTAACAGCAACATGTGTACGTTGCCTAGTGCTGCGCTCTGTTAAGTTTTGTCTTACATTATCATTATACTATGCTTCGATGTTTCTTTTTTTTTTCCAAACAACTATTGAGTGCATGCAATGGAAACACATGACACATTGGATTTTCATTTGGTACATGAAAACATAAGTGGAAAAGTACTTTCAACGTGTTCAACGTCATTACATACTGCTTTTTATCCACAAAATGTAAATTTCGTTAGAACACACCACTGGTAGGAGAATGGACATGTTTTTTGCTAATGCAGATTTTAGAATACTTGCATGTAAATATTTTGCCAATTGCATGCAAAGCTACAAAGTCAACTTTCTCTGTTACCGTTCTAACAGCAAGTCAAAAGCAGGAGTTACTCATAAAGTTTGAAATTCGTTATTAGCCATGAAATTATGTTTAGTGTTCTTGATTACTTACATACGTTTTTAGTAAAATTGTTGGTAAACGAAGAGCTATTAAGCTAAAAGATTGAAAAACCATGTAAAGATCACAAATTGTTAGTGTATTGAAGTCTGATGTTATTTGTTTGCATACTGAAGATAAAAAAGTTCCTCTCGTATATGAAGTGTGTTGTTTTAATTCATAGAACATAAATATAATTGCATTTCACGTGTGTAACACTTTGCTGATAGACACCAGATAATGCTGGAGAAGTTACAACTATCTTGCCCTAGGACAATGAGAAGGTGTAAAGGTAAATTAATAAATGATTGCCCGGTAACCATATAGGTGAGGAGGTATCAGAATGGTGCATGACATCACTGCAATGTAGGTAAGGTGCACCACCTGATATGGATTCCTTCTCAGTCTCTCTTTCACATAAAATCAAGGACAGAGAGCCTATTGAGTTTCTTGTTATGTGTCTGCTGCTGGAGCTTTAAACCCAAGAAACAGATTTCCAACAGTGACATAGAGACCGAGACACTATAGGTCAAATGAGCTGGTGGAGTGTTCTTTATTTTAATTACACATTTTACGTCATTGAACAATATTCATATCATATGACGATCCTGAGGGAAAAGTGAATTGTTTCCAACTCAGTAGAAACAGTAGAAATGCAGACTATCCACACAAACTATCCAAACACATATGCATCTGATTAAAAAAACAATATTAAGAACTGGAAATACAAGCTTAAAATATTTCAGAAATTATTGATGAGATCTTTTAATGCCTACTTGCTTGCACCATTCATTTTGCAGTCATAAAGATAACAAAATAGCATTTGCTTTTAGCAGTACAAAATACGCAAATGCATTAGGATAAGCGTACCTACTTAGCCCACTAAAATTTTTGGGTTGAAGTCAGAACGTCAAAAAAACATATTTTGGTAATGTTTAAGAAAATTTGTAAGTGACCACAAACTATATTATATTATACTAAATTGGTAATATATGTACCATTTGTAAAGATAACACGAGTGATCAGGCAAAACACATGTCTTTTATTTCTTATGGGATTCATATTCAACTGTAGGTCATAACAGAATGGCACAGTCATAAAACAAAACATGGCAACAAAGAAAAAAATTAACTGACCCCTGTTCAAAAGTCTGCATACCCTTAGTTCTAAATACTGTGTATTGCCCCCTTTAGCATCAATGACAGCGTGCAATCTTTTGTAATAATTGTCTATGAGGCCCCAAATTCTTGCAGGTGGTATAACTGCCCATTCGTCTTGGCAAAATGCCTCCAGGTCATGCAAAGTCTTTGGTCGTCTTGCATGAACCACACGTTTGAGATCTCCCCAGAGTGGTTTGATGATATTAAGGTCAGGAGACTGTGATGGCCACTCCAGAACCTTCACCTTTTTCTGCTGTAACCACTGGAGGGTCAACTTGGCCTTGTGCTTAGGGTCATTGTTGTGCTGGAAAGTCCAAGAGCGTCCCATGCGCAGCTTTCGTGCAGAAGAATGCTAATTGTCTGCCAATATTTTCTGATAACATAATGCATTCATCTTGCCATCAATTTTCACAAGATTCACAAGGGCATATTGTAACCGGGCTTTTTTGTGGCATTGGCACAGTAGAGGCTTCTTTCTGGCAACTCAACCATGCAGCTCATTTTTGTTCAAGTATCATCGTATTGTGCTCCTTGAAACAACCACACCATCTTTTTCCAGAGCAGCCTGTATTTCTCCTGAGGTTCCCTGTGAGTTTTTCTTTGTATTCCAAACAATTCTTCTGGCAGTTTTGATTGAAATCTTTCTTGGTCTACCTGACCTTGGCTTGGTATCAAGAGATAATTTTCCACTTCTTAATACTTCTTAATAAGTGATTGAACAGTATGGACTGGCATTTGCAAGTCCTTGGATATCTTTTTATATCCTTTTCCATCTTCATGAAGTTCCATTACCTTGTTACGCAGGGCTTTTGACAGTTCTTTTCTGCTCCCCATGGCTCAGTATCTAGCCGGCTCAGTGCATTCCATGTGAGAGGTAACAAACTCATTGACTATTTATACACAGACACTAACTGCAATTTAAAAAGCCACAGGTGTGGGAAATTCACCTGTAATTGCCATTTTCACCTGTGTGTGTCACCTTGTGTGTCTGTAACAAGGCCAAACATTCAAGGGTATGTAAACTTTTGATAAGGGCCATTTGGGTGATTTCTGTAATCATTATGATTCAAAAAGGAGCCAAACAACTATGTGATAATAAATGGCTTCATATAATCACTATCCTTAAATAAAAGACAGTTGTTTTGCATGATCAGTCATAAGATCATAAGATCAGTCAAACTTATGAGCACAACAGTATATATTAGTCTGAGAAATGTCCTTGTTTTCGAAAGAAAAGCACATTTTTGTCCATTAAAATAACATTAAACTGATCACAAATGCAGTGTACAGTAGACATGGTTAATGTTGTTAATGACTATTGTAGTTGGAAACAGCTAATTTTAAGGGAATATCTACATTATGCAGGCGTACTGAGGCCCATTATCAGCCACCATCAGTCCTGTATTCCAATGGCATGTAGTGTTTGCTAATCTAAGTAAAGCATTTTAAAAGGCCAATTGATCATTAGAAAACCCTTTTGCAATTATGCTAGTGAGAGATAATTTTACATGATGAGACACAGAGGGAAATGGGGGAGGGTTACGCTTTTTTAATGAAAATCTTGGGGAGGGTGAACAGTTTTTTGTAAACGGTCATTTAATTTTATAATCGATTACATTTTAGTAACAGTCAGATGATTGGAATTTACATATTGACTGGCGGATAACATACCTTATTTCAATATCACCTTTCTTCAATATCACCTTGGCTATTCGATCAGTCCCTCTTTGTTCTTAGCGTATCCAGATTGTGGATATTGCAAAATATATAGCAGAAAAAAAGGCTTGGAAAAAGAATTCTGGTGTCGCAGAATTCTGGGGGGAACGCAATCGTGAACTACGTTCTGTAGTCAAGAATAGAAGAGTTTGTCTGAATATCAAATCGTATACTTGCATACTACTATATTTTGTTTGGGGGAGGTCAACCATCTTCATATTTTTGGAGGGCTTTATCCTCCGGATACCCCATGTCATAAATAACGATCAGCCGCTTAGCACTACTGAAAACTGTCATGCTGATTAAAGAAGCAAGAAAACTGACATTCTTTAGATTAGTATCTGGAGCATCTGGAGCATCAGCAATTGTGGGTTTGATTACAGGCTCAAAATGGCCAGAAACAAAAAACTTTCTCCTGAAACTCATCAGTCTGTTCTTGTTCTGAGAAATTAAGGCAATTCCATGCGAGAAATTGCAAAGAAACTGAAGATCTTGTACAACGCTGTGTAAAACTCTCTTCACAGAACAGCGCAAACTGGCTCTAACCAGAATAGAAAGAGGAGTGGGAGGACCGGAGCAAAACTGAGCAAGAGGACAAATACATCAGTGTCTAGTTTGAGAAACAGACGCCTCACAGGTCCTCAACTAACGGCTTCATTAAATAGTACCAGCCAAACACCCGTCTCAACAGCAACAGTGAAGAGGCAACTCTGGGATGCTGGCCTTCTAGGCGGAGTTGCAAAAAAAAGCCATATCTCATACTGGCCAATAAAAAGAAAAGATTAATATGGACAAAAGAACACAGACACTGGATAGAGGAAGATTGGAAAAAAGTGTTATGGACAGACAAAGTTTGAGGTGTTCAGATAACAAAGAAGAACATATGGCAGATGCAGACCAAATGAAAAGATGCTGGAGTAATGCTTGACGCCATCTGTCAAGGATGGTGGAGGCAATGTGATGGTCTTAGGGTGCTTTGCTGGTGGTAAAGTGGGAGATTGACAACAAGAGTGCCAAATTTCTGCAATGCTGTAAATGGAGGTTTCGTTGACAAAAGCAAAGTTTAAAGTATACAATTATTATTTCAATTAAAAATCATTATTTCTAACCGTGTCAATGTCAAACCCAAACTTTTGGACGGTAGTGTATACATTTTTCTAACAAATACTGAAGGCAATTAAAATGTTATATGTGCCATAATAAGGTTGCAATTTTTTAAGTATTTAGAATATTAGCTCATGAATAATTGAATCATTTTGTAAGTAAAAAAAGTTTAAATTTTTTACACAAAAATCTGGAGACTGGCTTGTTGAGAACACCAATGGGCTTAAAGGGTACACTTGGTACCATTAAGCCCGGTCCAGACATTTCATATATTTTATCAAATATTTTAAATGACATGAACTAAATGGTGCAAGTAAATTTACTTTAATTACTTTAATTTGAAAAAGAAATATGCATTATATATTGGCAATGTCTACTTTAAAACGTAGATTTTGGCAGTATTAATAGGTATACTTACCCTAACCATTAGGCTCTAACATGATAAAAACAGTCTAAAGGTGCACCTTACTTATTCTGGTTACATGCATGGTTTATTTAAATAAGGTTCATCTGACCTGTCCTTGAGCAGCCTTTACCCATCTTCTTTGCACAACACTCACATGCCAACATTCTGGGAGGGTTTAGACATTTGCCAGCTGACATTGAAATTAAGCTTTTGTCCAGGTCCCCAAAGCATTTACATTTGGTGCTCTTCAGAATTATTGTTCCCCTTGGTATAGATGAGCAAAAAAGTTTAAGTGTATCAGGCACAATGGACAATGTATAGTCAAGTAAGCTTCCTACTTACTTGGGCATTGTGTATTACTGAAATTGGGGGGCCAGAGACACTCTGGCCACGTCTGAGGGATTGACAGGTGTAACGTAATAGCTAGGAAGCATCCTCACCCAGATTTAGGCTAGAGGACAGTCCTGTGTCTTTGTGATTGTAGCGTATGTATAGGCGGTATAGGTATGTACGTCAGGACCAGTTCAGAGAGATAAGTTAGAGAAGTCCATGTAGGTTGACAGTAAAACCTTAAAATTAGCCCTAGACTTTACAAGCAGCCAGTGTAAAGAGGCTAGTACTGGAGTGATGTGAACAAATTCGTTTTTTCTGGCAGCTGCATTTTGCACTAATTGAAGTTTACTTACTGTAGCTGAAGTGAAGAGCATTACAACAGTTTAATCTTGAAGTAACAAAAGCGTGTATTAGCTTTTTTTCAAAATTATTTTGACAAAATCTTGCTAATTTGTGCAGTGTTCTGTGGATGGAAAAATGCTTGCTCTTTAAATATTTTTCATATGTTCATTGAAAGAGAGATCATGGTCCAGAGTAACGCAGAGGTCCCTTACAGTTTTTCTCTAGTTTCATTTAATTTGGCAGCAAATCCCATTGTTTCTTGGGACCTAAAATCATAATTTCAAATTTTTCAGAGTTTAGAAGTAAAAAATGTTCTCTCACCCACTTTCGTCTGAAACATACGCTTCCACAGTAGGCAGCTTTGGGGTTTCACCACTTTTCATTGAAATTTACACCTGTGTATTGTCTGCATACTGTAGGCAGTGAAAGATGACATTGTGCTTCCAGATGACATCACAGAGTACAGACCATCCACACATACAAAATTAAATCTTTCTGATAGATAGGATCTAAACCAGGCAAGAAGGTGTCCATGTATACCAATATGGGTTTCCAGTTCTTCAAAAAGAAGGGAGTGATCAATGGTGTCAAAGGCAGCTCAGGTCAAGAGGCATGAGGACTGTCACAGAGCTTTGGTCTGACGCCATCAAAAGGTCATTTACCATCTTAAAGCATGCAGTACTATGGTGAGGTCTAAAACCGGAATGGAGCATTTCACAATTATTTTTTGTCTTTTGAAAAGCAGTTGCTTGGTAACAAATTTTCAAAAAATGTTGATAGGAACGGAAGGTTCAATATTTTATTTATCCACATCTAGGTTTTTTACAATAGGCTATATTACTGCCATTTATGTCCAGAAAAAGTCCTGGAGTCAACAAGGTTGAATGAAACAAAAATTGTGGAGACAAAACAAAACATGTTGGTGTTGTTGCAGAATTAGTTGGTGTAATGTACAGAATTTAACTTAGATGGCTTTTAAAAAGGTAAAGGCAAAATATCTGGCAGATGGCAAAGTAGCTAACAGCAATCAACAAGCAACAGATGGCACCACAAACCATGACCTTGAGCTTTTGTTTGAAGCATTTCACAAACCTTAGCTCATACATTTACCTTAAATTTTAACTTTCCCAATTGAGATATACCAGGTTAATGTTTTATGTAGAGACAGAATTCATACAAATTCACAGCGTATTTACGCCTCAACTCAACGATCTCACACATAAACATGTATCACCTTACAAAATTGTCTGATTCTAATGCACATTGAAACGTCTGAATCCACATTGAGCTTGTGATATCTTGTTGAGGTGCCATGCTCTAGTCTTGAAAAGACCCATGCACGCAAACACCTATTACAGAAGCCTGTGGTTTCTCCTTGAAAAACTGCTTGCAAGCTGGCTTAGGATTATTGTGTCTGCCCCTGGCTGTAAGGGATATTCAGCAAAATCCCTATAACTCAAAAGGTTTCATGTTTCTAGTTGATTGGTACCATGAGAATTTTTAATGACTTTGTAACATTTTGTTTTAAAGCATAATGACGACAATTATGGGAGAATAATAAATAGATATGAAATCTGATATGAAGTTAATAAATAATATTAATGTAGGTCAATGGACACTGTCAACACTATAACACACACTTTACAGTGAGAACTAAGGGCCTTTGCGAATTGTACACCTTTAGCTTGACCTTGTCCAATGATGAATAACAGCTTTTCTCCGCACTCTGGAGAAAAGTCACATTGTTGGGGGTTGTCGTCTAAAAGAATAGGCATTTTGCCACCGGTCACATTCTATAGGCACCCAATACAGTATATAATTTCACTGCAGTGGCAATCTATATCCAGGAGCTGGCCGAGGTGACCTCAATAGACAAGATTCTCTTTCTCTCAGAACTATTTTACAATACAAACACTGTAGGCATTTTTTTTGTGTGTGTGTATGTGTGTGTGTTCGTTTGAACGTGTGTGAGAGCAGGCCTGTGTTTATGACCTCTAATTGAGATAAAATCATCATGCAGAATTTTTATCATAGCGGGATTAACAGGTTGACCTTGTGTCCTTTAATCTGCTGGACAAAACGATTGTTCAATATTTATTCCTGTCTGTAGTGTGAAAGACTAAGAGGAAGTTAACTCATCATGATGATATTCTTTGATGGGCCCGGTTGTGTGTGTATCCTTGGAATTTAGTTTATTTGCAGAAGATATTTTAACTCCATCTGGTGAGACTTCTGTCTGATAGAGTAGCATGGAATTAAATATTTGCATGGTTTACATCCAAATGATGGCACATTGTTTTGAGAGCAGAGCGTTCATTCTCGGGGGGGCCTTGACCATTGTACTTCACAATAGCCACATTGTATCCCTTCCCGATGATTTCAACATCCATTAGCTACACATTTATTATTCAGTTACACATGTTATAGTTTAATCTAGTTAATTGGAGATAGACCTCTCCTTGAATGTAGATTGCTTACTGAATTATACTTTTCACTGAGAACAACACTGGCCTACTCTCAAAGGTGTAAAAATTACAAAGTAAAATAAATCATGAGTTTGGTTGGGTTCACTACTTTAGGGAAGTATCTAATTAAGATCTAAGTAACCCAGGTAAAGGGAGTTCAAAACTAACCAGTGATCAATTAAATAAAAAGGAAGAGTGTAAATGATCAATTATGGTCACTGGTTAGTTATTACCTGGTCATTTAGCCCTTCCTTAGTTACTTCCCAAAACTGGTGAACACAGCCAAGTACTTTTACTTTGTACTTTTTACACCTCTGCCTACTCTATTTGTACGTGTGAAACAAATAACAGTCTGAGGGCTTTTTTTTTGAGGGAGACAGAAACAGAGAGAGCAGGAAAGAAAGAAACAAAAGGAGAGACTGCAAATTTGTTGTACCATTGCAATATATAGTAATTTGAGAAGAGAGGGAGAAGAGGAGGTGGACGGGACAAGGATGGCAGCAGGGCTTATAATAATGCACTTATGACTTAATTTGCCATAAACAAGGGCGTTGCTAATGTCCACAGTAGGCAAGCCAGTCTATGGTCCTGCCCAGGGGGTGTTATAAACAGGAAAGGTTAATTAGGTAGGGAAGAAATTTGATCAGGGTCTACCAGTTAAAATTTGATACTCAGACAGGTAACTCAAGCATTACCTATTGTCACTGCAATCAGACATATAAATCGTGTCTGACGGACACCATTCACAGCATAACCTTCCTTATCTCTTTTGGATCAAGACCGGTTGAGAACCTGAACGCGGTAAGTTGACTTTGTGGGAAATGGTTATTTCATTTGCCTATATGTGTTGATACTGAGTAATTGACTTGGTTATAATATTTAGACAAAGGATACTGTATATCACTGAAGTTGTGCCATATTATCTTTAGGAAATGATGTAATGCTATTCCTTGTAGCAAAAATAGTACTTGTTTAAACTTGTTAACTTACCAGTTGGGATATACCAGGTGTGTGCGTACACATTCTCAACCTTGTTTAAACACAACTAAGATATTCTTAAATTGTGAGAGACGTCTACCCTATGCATTGTCTGTTCGCCTTGGGACAGTTTAGTACACACAGGTTGACAAATAGTTTATCTGGATCTATTAAGCATTAACGCTTCAGTACACTGATTCCGAACAAGATAGTTCTAAATGCAGACTAAAGAAAATTTGCCAGAAGTTTTATTTGGAGTAGGCTACTTATTTTTTGTGAGAAGAATGACATTTACATTTTGGTAATTTAGCAGATGCTCTTATCCAGAGCAACTTAGTGCATACGTTTAAGGATAGCTAGGTGGAACAGCCCTGCAACTCAGGAGTAGTGAGTACATCCTACTTAGTGAAGCAGTGATCAGCAATGGCAGCGCTAGAAGGAAGACAAGACAAACAATAAACTATGCGATCAAGTTTTCAGAAATTGAAAAAAGAAAAACCTGAGAAAATAAATTCAACAGCATCAAGAGACACCTTGCCATCTGTGTCATGATTTTTAACTATACATTTTATATGCCTATTTACACCGAATTCTCAAAAGATTGTCAAAGAATTATAACATTCTGCATAAGTCCAAAGCTTTGTCTTCAAAGACAAAGTATTCCTGTTATAGCCTACGAGAATATATGTGTTAATAATTCACCACTGTTGTTACTTTGACAGGATTAAAATGTCGCTCTCATCTGTCCTTTCCGCTGATGCAATCGACACAGCTCTAAAGGACTGCCAAGGTATCATCTTCCATTAATATCATTATTGCTTTATTTATTAAATTCCTTCATCTTCATATTAGTGGTAGCCTGGGCTATCTGCAAATTGACTATACTAAACAAAGTAAAATTAGTCATATTGTTGCTGAGGGATTTTTTGATGTAAAAAACTAAAAAATATAGCCAATAATACAGTTGGCCAGTCCTCTTGATGAGGCCTACTTCAAAGAAAATAAGCTTTAGACCACCCTAGGCTAACTCTAACCCTCCAAACGCAGAATCAAGGCCAGGTTTCACCATTGTTTCAACCCATTCATATACATTTTAGATTTAGTTAGTTAAGTTTTTAATGACTGACAATGTTAATATGAATACCATCAGAACCACAAAAGAGGAGTATGAGCCCATCTAGACTCCTACCAGTGGCTTCCAGTGAATTAATACATGCTAGTAACCAGGTTTTCTGATGTCATCCATGCACCGCCAGCACCGGACTCCTTCAACTGCAAGAAATTCTTTCAACAGTGTGGTCTCACCAAGAAGAGCCCCACGGATGTGAAGACTGTCTTTGCAATTCTGGACAATGACAACAGTGGCTTCATTGAGGAGGAGGAACTCAAGTGAGTTGGCTAAAATGGTTTTAGTCGATAAACACTAATCTTATGTGTTCTTTCAACTATAATAATCAGGTCTAAAGAAAATTGACTTTTCATTAATCTATTATTATTAAAACCTAATATAACTAGGCTATACAGTTTTTTTCTAAATGTTCCCTCTGCACCTCCTTAACCTGTACTTTCGTTTAGTATTAGAAACATCCTGGGATCATTTTTTCAAAGTAGTCTACCTGGATTGTATAGGATTTCCTGTTACCTGTTGGACAGAATTATACATGGAAATAGAATAACTAAAATAGACAAATCATTAACTTTTTCCTAGCCCCGGAAGATAGGCTTTGCAACTCTTTAGTATTTTTACCTCTTTCGGTCTTTTGCACTGTAAGGTTGCCCACATTTTTTTTAACATGATAGCATATTATTAGGACTGTTTTGAGTATATATCATCTGCAACTACTTTTTCATTTAACATTGAAAAAAATCAGGACGGACCCTTAAGGTTAAAACTCATATAGTTTGTCTGAGTTATGACTGAAACAATATATATTCATCCATTTATCATTAGTGTCTGGTTGGTACTGACCTGCCGAGGAGAGCTCAATTAATTATATCACCCTGCATCATGTGCAAGAGACAAACATGCTTTAAATCTGTCTTTCCAGACAACACTACCTCTTCAGGGCCTGGACTGTTCTTTTGCAAATTATTGTATTGCTAGTACGGTCATGGTAGAATATCCCTTTAGGAAGAAAGCGTAGTGTATTAGGGGTGACACAATGTGTGTTTGTGTGTGTGTGTGTGTGTGTGTGTGCCTCAGGTTCTTCCTGCAGAGGTTCTCCCCAGGGGCTCGTGTCCTGACTGACAAAGAGACCAAGGCCTTCATGTCTGCTTGCGATGACGACAGCGACGGCATGATTGGGGCAGATGGTAAGTATCCGACTCTACTTTGGTGATTATGATGATGATGATGATAATAACCCCATTTACATTGTAGTCTTCAACAATGAAACGTGTGGTAATGAATAGATGTATCAAAGCATTGTTTGATGTGGATGGCAGGATACGAAATTCAGAATGCATGGTTATGATTCTGTTTTTGTGAATCTTGCAGGTTGCATGGAAATGCATGCAAATTTGATTTGTTTTTGCAAATCTCTGTAAACTGTGCTTTGTCACCGTAAAGGGTATAGTGCAGTATCTTGGATAAATATCCTCAAATCAACATCCTTACAATGATTAGTTGAGTTAGTTGAGTCAACATGTCCCAAATTTTGAGTTAGTTGAAACTCAGAATTGGTCTTTAATCACATGCTCTACCCCAATGCACATTTCAAGATATCAGTAATTAAAAATGTCCCTGTTCCCCATCCCCCAACAGAGTTCCAGGCCATGGTCCTATCCTGAATACTCGGAAAAAACCCTCACACCTCCTTCTCCTCGCCCCACTCCAGAGCCAGGATTTAATTTTAGCTTTCCATCTGTCCACCTATTTACAAACATGTATTCTTTATTTTGCAAGACTCAGGTTCACTGACTCCACCACTTTCACACAATTTTTATTTTTGCTTTCTGCATGCATCTCATATTGGTCAAACAGCATTATACTACTGCCCAAAATGTATCAACAAATTACAGACAAAATAAAGGAATAAAATACATTCTGAAATCTCCTTTGTTTGTTACTCTTTACTCAAAATGGAATGTACTAAAGTTTTGCCACATAATGTTGCTACGCTGTTTCATACAATACGATAACACTAACAGAAAATATGAACATTTTCAAATGTGAAATATTTCAGTACAGAATGTTCAGAAATGAAATGGCTACTAGATCAGCTGACATTGAATTCTATCTTAAAGAACCTTAACATTAAAGTAACTTAGCAGATAATTTAGCAGAGTGCATAAATATTTTAGTACTGGTCTCCTGTGAGAATCAGCCTCACAACCCTGGTGTTTGATTCTCAAGCACCATGCTCCATCAACTGAGCTATGCAATGTCCTTGCATCACTTTGTCATAACTTAGTCAATGGAACTTTTTTATTCTTCCACAACATCAAGATAAATTATTGCCTTAAAAAAATTGTACAGAAAGCGATTCATTGTTGTTGAGGCTTGGATCATTTCTTTAGAGCATCTGAAACACCCAGGATAATCAATGGTGGGACTAATTCAAATAGACTTTGAATCAGAGGTAACACTTTATTTAGTCCCAAAAGTGTGTCTGTTAATGTTCTACAGGTTAACTACTGGCAATCAGTAAATAATTGACCTTACTATTTATTAACCCTAACCTTAACCTTATTCTTAACCCTAAACTTAACCCTTACCCTAAACCTTCTTCAAAACCTAACCTTAACCTTAGCAAGGATTTACTTATCAACAGATAATTGTTCAATATTTGGTGATAGTACAGTATTACAACCTATTGAACATCTACAGATGGAAAGACTCAAAATCAGGTATAACCAAATCATATATTCCAGATCATTAGTAATGCAGGTTATAGCACAAGGCAAAACAGTGGAGTAGTGTGTGGACTGCAGCTTGGATCTTGATTAGTTTAGGGTTAGTTTAAGATAATGTATGGGGTTGATTTAACATACAATATATGAATGTGCTCCAAACTATTCCCCCAGTCTGAAATTTTTGTTCATACTTACTTATCAATCCCTCGATGGCATCTGTTGAGATATAACTTTGCTTGAGATGGGGGAACATTTTGCAGCAACCATGAAACGAAAGTCAAGGGCTTTCAAATACAGGAAGATGTTTTCTAGCATAGGTCTTTTTTGATAAATTTTATTTGGATATGTAATCTTCACTTCAAACACAATTCACATGTAAAGGTAAACAACTTTTTTTTTTAAATGACACTCAAATATCATACTTTACAATCATTTATTCATAATAAAAAACAACAGAACTGCATTTTAATAGAACAAAATAAGTACACCCCCAGCTTCAATAGCTGGTGTTTTCACTTTTGGCAGACACAACTTCATATAGCCATTTCTTGTAACTCTTTATCAGTCTCCTACATCAACTGGGAGGACGTTTTGCCCACCATTCTTTACAGTACTGCTTCAACTGTGTCATGTTTGAGGGCTTCATTGCATACACGACCCACTTCAAGTTCCCTCACAGTTTTGAGATCTCTTCTTTGACTCTGCCATTCCATAACCCCCCATTTCTTCGATTTTGTGTCTTGCTGTTGTAGCTTTGTTTGTGTGTTTTGGATCAAGATCCATGTTCAGTTCATGTTCAGCTTGTTGAGAAATGGCCTCACATTCTCCTCAAGAATTTTCTGGAACAATATATAATAATACTCAAGGGTATTTCTTTGGTTTCCACATTGTAGAATAATAGTGAAGACATCAAAACTATGAAAAAACACAAGGGAAGAAGGCTGGACGCTCCCAAGTTACTTTCGAATAATTTTCGAATCATTTGCACCTGTTTTGGTTCAACTGGTTCTAATCTAATCCATTTTGACTGATTATAAAGGTAAGGGTGTACTAAGTTTTTCTGCAGAAGTAAACTGCATTTCTATATCATTTCAGTTTAAACTGTAAATGCTATTAAATTTATTTCTTTTGCGTGATTTATGAAACTTCATCAGTGTAAGAGGCTGGAATTTAGCTCAAATATCCACGTTCCCAAATGTAAAAAGAAAAAAACTTTATGGGATTGTACTTACTTTATGGGGGTGTACTTATTTTTTCACATGATTGGTAGCTCTCTGGTATGAGTCCCATGTCTCTCCATCGCTCAAAGGTATTATCAAGGTTAGAGAGGACAAAGTAGGGGTTTCTCATTATCTGGAACAGCACAGACATTAGAGCTGGAATGAAATTATGCAGGAGTGGCATCAGGTCAAAACATGACAGCATGGATGTTAGTGGCCCGATAGCAAGATATACAATTTGGGAGAGCCAGTCCAGGCTTAGTCTTCCCAGCTGAATTTATTGATGATGGAGTCCAGTTGCATATAAAATGTCTAAGGTATGAATATGTGGATATGAGGAAAACACTTTTAATGCATGTAATTGCATTAAATATTTCCAGCATAGATATCAGGAGGGTTGTCCAAAATTGTTTGTTGGCTTTCAGAGGGAGGAAATTTGCTTGGATATAAGTATGGATATCCTTAACATGTGAAACAAATTTGGTTTGGTCTCTTAAGCTTGTACAGTTCAAGAGACAATTTTTATGGGTTTAAAAATGGTAATTATGTAAATTAGGCTAATTAGTGTAGTTACTGTCAATAAACATGTATGTATTTTCAAATGGAATAACCTAAACATGTGAAATGAAGTTGGTATGGTTTTTTAGCGTAAATGGTTCAAGAGTTATTGATACAGGGTTTATTAACATTAATTACGCAAATTATGATATTTAAGCTATTCATGATCCATACCTGTTTAAGAATTTTATGTTGGGATAACCTAAACATGAGAAATAAGCTTGATTTGGTTTCGCAATGCTGCAAACAGGAGATGAGGGCACTATGACTCTCCCCACTGAGTACATTTGTGTCAGTGACATCTACAGTGCCTTGCGAAAGTATTCGGCCCCCTTGAACTTTTCGAACTTTTGCCACATTTCAGGCTTCAAACATAAAGATATAAAACTGTAATTTTTTTGTGAAGAATCAACAACAAGTGGGACACAATCATGCATCTCTGATCAGTCTTCTCCTTGTATGAGCTGAAAGTTTAGAGGGACGGCCGGGTCTTCGTAGATTTGCAGTGATCTGATACTCCTTCCATTTCAATATTATCGCTTGCACAGTGCTCCTTGGGATGTTTAAAGCTTGGGAAATCTTTTTGTATCCAAATCCGGCTTTAAACTTCTCCACAACAGTATGTCGGACCTGCCTGGTGTGTTCCTTGTTCTTCATGATGCTCTCTGCGCTTTAAACGGACCTCTGAGACTATCACAGAGCAGGTGCATTTATACGGAGACTTGATTACACACAGGTGGATTCTATTTATCATCATTAGTCATTTAGGTCAACATTGGATCATTCAGAGATCCTCACTGAACTTCTGGAGAGAGTTGCACTGAAAGTAAAGGGGCTGAATAATTTGCACGCCCAATTTTTCAGTTTTTTATTTGTTAAAAAAGTTGGAAATATCCAATAAATTTCGTTCTACTTCATAATTGTGTCCCACTTGTTGTTGATTCTTCACAAAAAATTACAGTTTTATATCTTTATGTTTGAAGCCTGAAACGTGGCAAAAGTTCGAAAAGTTCAAGGGGGCCGAATACTTTCGGAAGGCACTGTATATGGTTTCCATTTATAACTGGGTATACTACAAGTCAATTTCTCCTGTTATCCTACTCTAAATAAGTCTTTAAAAAATGTTTGTGGTGTTACAATAACCAACATGCCCCAAGAAACCTATTTGGCTACAAAAAACCTATTTGGTGCAAAATAGGTGTTTGAAAAATAGCAACCTGTGTTGCCAAATCTGTTTTCAGGATTAGATTTTGTGGAGGAATATATTTTTTCTGGATCACTGTTATGTGTTTTACTGCACTGTGTTTTATTTTGCTTAGATTTTCTATATTGTTGTATATCTAGTACTTTGTTTTTGTGCAGGGCGTTTTTATAAATTTCACATAGGTCCTGATGTTTTTTAATCAGAACAAGTATATTTTTAATCAACATAACATGTTTATAGTTACCAATTCCATATATTGGTTTGAGAAAATCATGCATGTAGTAGAAAAACTGAATTAAAAAGGAATTAGTGCTGGTTCAAACATAAGTGAACCTGATGTTATATTGGTAAATCAAGTAGGTAAGTACAGTCAGGTGGATTATTCGGTACCAAAGAAACCAATAAATGGGGATTATTGGATACCAAATTAACCGAGCAAAGGAGGGATCTTTAGGAAAGAGTTTGGGTTGGACTCTGATAAACAGAGATAATAAACCTGGTCGGTTTGGTGTTACCCATACGGGTGAATGCAAAACACACCATACAGAGAGGAAGAGATCTCAGAGGACTTCAGGAAGAGGTTAGTGAGAGGCAGGGCCGGCCCTGACCAATTTGGTGCCCTAGGCAAGATTTTAGCCGGTGCCCCTTGCATCGCAGCCAATTCCACCATCGATGACTGTGTTCATACACTCACACAGAAACTGCATAGCTTTATGTCTTTTAGATTTTCTTTATTTCAGAAACAAAAAAACTCACAAAATGAAAAACAGTATTAAAGCGACATAAAACAAATTATAAATACAATATAAATTAGATCATTGGACAAAAAAACTATATTACAGAAACCTTAGTACAATATGCATAATGTAGCATTGTTTTACACTTTTATTCCCCTTGTCTTCCTTGCAGCTTCTTTAGATTTTTTTTCTCCATTGACTAAGACTACTGAAATAGTCATCACACCTTCTCCCATCTTTGAGTTTTAGACATGTTAAATTGTCTTTTATTTGATACGGTCCTCTGAGAACAAACTCTGTTCTTACCTTTTTGTAGATGCTTGATGCTGCATCGCTGGGCTGTGCTGAGGTAGAGAAAGTGTCTGCAGATGGCCCAGGATTTGTAGAGGTTGGATTCAAGTATTTCAAAAGTGCATCTGAAGAGAGGAGTATATGTGACCATTAACATTTTACATTATATTAATAATAAAGCTCCTGATGGTTAAATTATACTATAATGGCACCTAAGTCACATTATAGCCTAAACACAAATAGCAAGAGTAATTACACCTAGCATTCATGCACAAAACATGTAGGCCATTCAGTGAGCACTTCTCTAGCATGCTGTTTGCTATAATACACATAAGACTAATCAATAATGAAAATGCAAAGGCTTACAACTATTAATTACAAAAGCTGATGGGAAAGAAAAATCATTTTTATTGACTTTTACAAGCAGGGCTAACATTGGCTAACTAGACTAAATAAGATGTCAATAAAATGTAGGCCTGTGCCTGGTTTCTTGAGGCAGACAGTGGCTGGTTAGTGCAGCACACTTGAAAGAAAAAGTTTATTTCTCAAAATTATGTTATAAGTTCCCTGGGCACCATTGTTTGAAGTAGGCTGCTGATGCTAATTTATAATGTTTCACGTTCGCCCATCCCCCACAGTCAGGTAAGTCTAACTGAGAGCTGGGTTGGGATGACGCTGAGGCAACAGAAAATATGGCCTAATAAGCTGTAGTTATATTGCTGTGGGGGCTTTCACTTTTTTTATTATATTTCGGATTAATAGTATTAAAAAAGTATTAGTAAAAAATGGTAAAAGTAAAAAAATATATAATAATCTTAACTCATTTGGGTGCCTCCCTGGGTGGACAGCACCCCAAGCATTTATCTACTCCGCCTATGCCACAGGCTGGCCCTGGTGAGAGGAGTCAGTCTGCAAAAGGCTATAGAACCATCACGAAAAGATTTGAGTTAGGCTTCCAAAATTGACCTTTCACAATCAAAACCACCATGTTTTCGCGATATCCAAACCCTGCCTACCACCAAAAGAACCATATCAGAGTCAAGCATAGTGGTGGGAATGTTAAGATTTGGGGCTGCTTTTCCTCCTGTGGACATGGTCAACTGCACATCATCAAGGGAGTCATGAATTATGAGGTACACCAGGCGAGTCGTGAACACAACATCAGGCCATCAGTCAAGGAGCTAAATCTGGGATGAAAAGACCACGACCCAAGCATTCAAGCAAATCTACTAGAGAATGGCTCAGGAGAAAATTTTTGTTTTGGATTGGCCAAGTCAAAGTCCTGACCTTAATCCAATCGAGATGCTGTGGCAGGACCTGAAGTGGGTAGTACATACCGGACACCCCTCAAACCTCATTCAATTGGCTGAGTTATGTAAGGATTGGGCAAAAATAAAAAAAGAAGCTGTTAACATAGGTGCCACAAGCTATTGAATGAAAGGGTTCACATATTTTTGCTCACATAAAATCTGAGTTTTTGTGAAATCAACCACTTTTGTTAGAAAATGTACATATATCATACATTTTTGTTTGTTTCTTTCTAGCAGTGTTGGAAAGAGCATAAGTATTTTAGAAGTTTACTGTTATTTCACATGGTACGTATTTCACATGATCTGAGACATTTCCAAATTATTTTGAAGCTTTTGCTTGGCAGATACATCATGCATGAGCCACCTACAAGCTGTTTTGACAACCAAAGATAAATGATTACCTGTGAGAACTTGTCGCTGCTCTATACACCTGTTACATGACTCATGCATTTTATGCAACCTCTGCATTTAAGATGCTCACTGGATTAGAACGAATAACCACATAAAGCAGACACCCAAATACAAAAGTCTTTGCTCAGAAACCTAAACATTAAAGCAAGAACCTAGCTATTAGATTAGTGGCTGGCCCCTTGCAGACGCACCAAGGTATAATTAAAGTAGGCTACAACAGAGACTGGTATGGGCACCATATTTCATCAGACTTAAATTCTGCAGGTATTTGGCCAATTGGCATTTGAACTATGCCACCATTACATGCTTGGAACCAACATTTTATGGTGAGAATATCCTAGGATGTTGAACAAAAGATTTACAGAAACCAACCATAAACAGCACACTGTAGGTTCCTCCTTCTTCAGTCCCGTCAACTGACTTTTGGTAGATTTTGCTGTTACAGGCACATGGCTTTAAAAATAAATTCTGGACTCTTATTTATCAACAGATGATGTGCAGTCAACCAGGCCCAGTGGAGGAAAAGCAGCCCCAGACCTTATTCAAACGACTTGCTTGAGATTTATTTTGGTGCCAGTGTTGGGTTTTCATCAAACATAGCAGTCAATTTTAGACTCATCAGAAACCTTCAGGTTTGTCCAGGTGGTATCTGGCAAAGTTAAGATGGGCAGTTTGGTTCTTATTTTGACAACAGAGGCTTCTTCCTAGCAACACTCCCATGAATGCAGTTCTAATTTAGTGTTCTTCTAATTGTTGAGGCATGCATAGTAACCTGAGATTTTACCTGATTTATTATTTTTCTTGTGGATATTTTGGATACTTTTAGGCCAAGTTGCTATAATGTTAAATCTTCTCCTTTTGTAAATGATTTGCCTCACAGCGTACTGATGGAGCTCAAAGGTTGCAATTCACATATTACTGAATCACAGGTGGCACAGTAAAATGTTATTCTGTTTGTTTTTTTGTTTTTTTTATGCTGACACTGAAAATATTTTATATTAGAAAATATTTGTAACAAACACTAAAAATTAAAAATGTTATTGCATAAGTATCAATCCTACAACTTGTGCTATGGAAGCTCCCAATTTACACAGATTAAAGAAATTGCCATTACAATGACACACTTGCTTTCCATTAGCACCCACCTGTGAACTATTAAAGGCTCTCATATTCTCTTAATAAAAACTCCATTGCTGAACAGTCAGTCTGTGAATCTAACAGAAAATTAAGACCAAATAGCATTCTACAAAGCACTGAAAGACGTTTGGAGTGGAGTTATGCAGCGCCAATAAATTATATCACAAGCTCGGTATGAAACAGGCCTGTTGCGAAATGTGGCAAGAAAGAAGCCATTACTCAAAAAGCAGCATCTTAAAGCATGAGTGACCTTGCTGTGGTAAAACTTTGTGGTGGTCTTTTGAATGATGAGATGAAGATCGAGTTTTTTGGCCAAAATTGAAGGCACAAACCTAAATCTGCCCATGTATATAGTGAAGTATGGTGGAGGATTATGCGTTATGTTGTATTTCTTTAGCAGGGACTGGGAAATTGTAAACATTTAAGAATGGATGGAGCAAAATACAGGGAACTACTGCAAGAGAACATGCATCAGGCCACTGAACACCAACGCTTGTGACAAAATGTACCTTTTATTATGACAATGATCCTAAAAACAAGACCAAATCAACATAGGAATGGTTCAAGAACAAAAATTTAAATGTTCCTACAGTGGTCCAGTCATTGCCTGTAATCAGTGATTTTGGTAGACTCAGAGGTGTTTGCATATTCTGTGAAGACAAATTTAAATAAAAAGGACAATTCCCCAAAATGCCAATTGGTACAGTATAAGAGGTGAATGTGCTGAAAGCTCCTATAAATTGCCCATCAATGCACAGACAAAATGTATCTTTTGATTTTGGTTTTAATTGGGTTTTGAAATGCTTCCAAGTGACCAATTGCTATGTGCTTTGAGTTAAAGGGGGACTTTAACAAAAATGTATCATATGATTTTGTAGATCAGTGCTGTGGCTTAATATCTGACAAAAAACAAATTGCTTGACCCCTATAATATTATTCCCTGATTCCCTGGATTAATAGGTTGAATGTAGGCTGACAATTGAGCCTGATATCCAAGGAGATTTGATTTAGTACCAATGATTTTACAACTAAAATGTATATTGGAGATTAGATTAGTGGGTCCACTGGGAGGGTACAATAGTACTGGGACTTGACACCATGCAGCAGGCCATCAACTTGCCTCACAAGAAAATGTTCAATAATTGATGCCTTCACTTCATTGTCACCAAAAATTAATGCCAAGAAACGTGTCAGGCTCACCTTACTGATTAAGTCTGTCTGAAACTTTAATGTGTATGTACCCCATCTTCTGCCACTAATAACAAATTGATCTGGTGACGGGTGGGAACTAAACAGGCAATACCCACAGATTAATGGAGATGGATTTTCAGAGCCAAATTCACTCTTCATGCTATCCTATTTGGCATTTTTACCTATATAAAAAAATACATCAGCTTGCTAGTTATCTACTCACTAATTGAAACAGGTGATGTTGTTCTAAATGTTTTTGTGGGAGAATATAGTTTGCATTCATCAGCTAGTTTGCTTTTATTGACCAGCTAACCCTGCACTGACATTACCTCTGCGGCAAAACATAGCCTACAGTGAATCACAGTGACATGTCCATTAAGTCATAGTGGTAGAAGTTAAATAATTGGGTGACATGAGTTATATTCAAGTGATGAGATCAATAAGCTTATTTTTATTGACACATAAAGATCCAAACGGCTGATCCCATTTTTTTTAATCTAAGTTTACAGAACTAGCAGTCCCAAGTGCTGATAATGAACTTCAATATCTGAATACATAGGGAAAAACGTAAACTAGTTATATCAGTAACTATCGGTTACAGTACTAGCTTGGTGGTGTTTCTGCAACCAAGATGTGTTACTCATTGCCTTTTTTACAACATTGTATTTGCACTCATCCGACGCATCCAATCAACAGGGCTGTAATGATATAATTATAAATACACCAAAGTTGGGACCTTAGTCATAAAAATAATGTAAATACATACAAAATGTGAATAATAATTTGAACAAAACAAAATAAATCTTTTACATGTCAACATCAAAATATTGCTCTTAGCATATTTGATAGAGGTTTAACACATTCCTCTGTGAACAAGTGGAATTATCAGGTGTGTTTTTCATGTTCCTTTGCATCCCCCATATATGTGCCTGGGATTTGTATTTTATCAAAACATTCACCACTTTCTAAAGCTGCTTTTAGAAAAAAAAAGCAGCTTTAGAAAGTGGTATATGCCACAAACCCCCGAGATGCCTTATAGCTATTATAAACTGGTTACCAGCACTATTAGAAATCATTGTGATGTCATATCCGTAGCAATCAGCATTCAGGATGCAAAGCACCCAGTTTATAACAGACCTTATAATCCAGGTGGTTTGAATCCAGAATGCTGATTGGTTGATAGCTGTGGTTGAGACTGTATACCACAAGTATCACACTACATCACATTTTACTGCTACAATTGCCTTGGCAACCTGTTTATAAGTGCAGTAAGGCATCTCGAAGATGATATATCGCTAAACGCTGTGTCCAGGCGCTCCTTGATGCGGCGTGCCTGAGAACAACTCTTAGCCGTGGTATGTTGGTCATATAACACACACCCTCATCGCTTACTTCATACATGTACCATGGGTATCACTTTTTACTGATCTAATTGCATTGATAACTGGTTTATTAAAGCAAAAAGGCATCTTGGAGGGTATATTGCCAATCTATAACTAGCTAAGTGCTGTATCCAGGCAATCTGCATTGTTTTATAACAACAGCACTCGTGTTTCATTGTTTCAGTACACTGCAGTATTTACTACCATATTCGCTTTTTAAAAAACGTTTTTTATACCACAGTACACTATATTATTTTTTGTGGGGGTATTCAGTCTGTACTGTGCAACATATTGAAAAATATTGCAATGCTTAGTTCTCTCTTGTACTCTTGCCATTCCTCTTTGCCTGTCATGTGATACTTTTCTCTACAGAGATGATGGTCATAAAAGTTTAAACCGGCACGTTAGAATAACTGAATGGGCCCAATTACTTCCATGTATAATGCAACGTCCAACAGCACTGCATGTGTTCCCTACAAGGCTTTAGTTGCACTGTTATGCCGTTTGTCAGACAGTGAGTGAAAACCCTCTTTTGTATTGAATGACACGTCATTCATCATCCCTATGTTTTGTCAGCCTGCTCAGTAGTTTGGGCCTTTGGTTCAGCTAAAAAGGTTAGGGGAATATTTTTTGGAACAGAGGTCGGAGAGGGCAGAAGGAATACTCCAAGTGCTGCTGCCCTCACAGTTGTATCGCCCCTACGACTCGGAAAAACTGGGAGGTGGGGAAAAAAAAGCCTGGGAGAAGGGTGGAGAGGCTGCCGGGAAGTTGATCACCTGAGCCCATACCTCACAAACCGCCACTGGGGCACCGCCCCCCGAGATGACGCCGCCTCCGCACCAACGGTTTTAATTGGATTACTCCCTCACCTCCACCCTTCTCAGCGTTTTTTTCTGTTAATAAAATCCCCACCAGGGCCCTAAAAACTAGCTCAGTGTCTGTTCCCTCTGTCTCTTTCCGTTCCAATATTCAAACCCTTTATTAAGCACTTTGTAGAAGCACCTTTGGCATCACTGATTTGAGTCTTCTTTGGTATTCTTCTACCCCCTTTGCACACCTTGATTGGGCAGTTTCTCCAATTCCTCCTTGCAGATCAAGCTCCATCAGATTAGGTTGGGGGAGTCTATGAACTTTTCATGTGAAGTGCCCATTACTCAGGAGTGGCTTCTGTCTAGCCACTCTGCTATAAATGCCTGATTGATGGCGTGCTGCAGAGATGGTTGTCCTTTTAGCCTTCATCGCTTGATTTCTAATCTGACATGCACTGTGAAGACCTAATATAGACGGTTGTGTGACTTTTTAAATTATGTTCATTCAATTAAATTTGCCACAGGTGGACAATCAAGTTCTAGACATTTCAATGATAATCAAAGAACACAGGATGCATCTAATTGGGCGTGTCATGGCTAAGGGTCTGAATGCTTATGTACATGATATATATATATATATATATGTCATTAATTATCAATACATTTGCACATTTATATAAAGCTTCTCATGTTATTATAAGGTAGCGTGTAGGAAAACAAGAATAATGTAATACTTTTTAAAATTATGTTCATAACACAATAAAATCTGGAGAAAGTGGAGGGGTACATTCAGAAGCCACTGAATATGTTTATTTGGCTGGTTTCCCCACTTTGGCAGCTTTTCTGGAGCACAGTGCTCCATCCACCAGCAGGAATGGAAGGTCCATAGCAAGCATTACAGTATACTGTAGTTGCCTTTAATACTAAATGTTTGAAATATTTCAGTTTTTAAAAGTCTACTCTTATTTCCAATTCGTCAAAATGAGTGTTTGAGAGTAAGTAAAAATATTTTCATATGCTTTTATCAATGCTATAAACAATATAAGGCCACCATTTTCCTTTAAAATAACATTTCTGTCTTTCACATGCACTGACATGTTTAAAATGTGTATCAGGTTAATCTTACTGTGTGTTTTTTTATTGAGCTGCTCTTCTAAGCCAGGTCTCTATTATGACCTCTGAAAAGGTAAAAAAATAAATAAAAATAATATATATTTCTCAGTCAGTAACTTTTGTTATAGTGTATCTGTTGAAATAAAGTATTGTACAACACTACTACAGAAGGTTGTAGGCTATCCATTATAGCAGTAGAGATCTGAATTTCAGTCTGGCTGGAAAAGGCCTGTGTTTTAAATAATGCACTTGGGTAGGGCCAAGTTCCAGACCTGCTGCAGCTGTTAAACAAAATAATAATCAGCTAGTTCCAAATTCAGCATGTGGTTGTGAGGCTGGTGTACCTTGTCTCTCTCCTCTTCCTTGTCAGCTGCAGGAGCAGACAGAGGCTGCACTGCAATGTGTATTGTGCTGTATGTGGTGCTGAAGCTGCTTTCTAATTACATTTATTAACTAGTTACGTACATGTTGTTGGTTTTCCTGACTGAAAAGGTATATTGCCAAATATACCAACATATACCAACAAATTGCCATTTGTTGAGACTGCAGAAATATTAATTAAATCTGCCATACCTTTTTCATGTTACACATATATTAGCGTTCTTGGGCATTCTTAGTCTCAGAGCCTACTCCTAGCCCTGCTAAATTGCTGCCACCAGTGCACATATACCGGGTTCGAAATCAACCTACTGCTCTTTCAGCAAAAACTCTCTTCTGTCTTTCACTGCTGTCCAATAAAGCATAAAATGACATAAAAATAATGGAGCCTTTCACAGAGGTGATTTGCTTCCCAGTCGTCTCCTAAAAGAGACCTTCTTTGGAAATAACCCACTCCAAACATGAAGGCAACTGTGACTTAACATTGTAGATAAGGTCTGAACGCAAGATAGCCAAACACCAATAATCTGCACTGGTGACAACAACCCTGTTTAATGATTAAAACACATAACAGAGAAATGGATGGCAAAGACATTAACAGAAATAAACTTAGTGTGGGAAGATGTATCCGACGTGTTCACAAAAGTAAAGATTTGCAATGTTATTTTTATCACAAATTACCTTGGAGTGTGGCTTAAACACTACCCGTAAGTTGTAAAAAGGCCCTCCTATTGGTTACCTACGCATTTTCTACAAAATAATTTGTTCATCCAATTTGTGCAATTTCCTAAATAGAAATCTATTACAAACAAATATAAGTGTAATGAAATAAGGTGATTGCATACAACACTGCTTACAACACTTGTAGACTGCCCTTTTTTCTTTGTAAAGCACATTGAATTGCTTTGATGTATGAATTGTGCTATATAAATAAACTTGCTTGCTTGCTGAACTGCTCATCCACTTCTGTATGCTCGCACCTCAGTGATTGGGCGCCTATCTCCCATCATGGCAACATTTTATCTGTAGGCTGACTTACACATTGTCCGTCAATACCTCCAACTCCTACAAATATCTCTTCCCTAGACCTTCTGGTCTGCTGGGCCAGCTTTAAGAGTGATGCTAGAACCCCATAGAGTCATATGTTTTGATTTAGCAGATGTTCTTATACAGAGTGACTTATAGTAGTGAGTGCATCCATTTCTAATACGGGCCCTCCGAGGGTATCGAACCCACAATACTGGCAATGTAAGCGCTATGCTCTACCAACCAAGGTATGAACTCTCTCTGTCCCGG
Organism: Esox masquinongy; assembly: GCA_016801175.1. Taxonomy (NCBI): domain Eukaryota; kingdom Metazoa; phylum Chordata; class Actinopteri; order Esociformes; family Esocidae; genus Esox; species Esox masquinongy. The sequence continues at coordinate 59,134 of JACXGI010000852.1, forward strand.
CACCATCCAATGCATCATAATAAAAAGCAGTCTCTCAAAATGGAGCACTAATAATTTGCGAATATATGTGAAATGGCTCTTCAATCAAAATGCTTAAAATTCTACCCAGAATCATGAATCTTACATGTACATTTTAGTTATTTAGCTGAATATACATCAAAAGTCCTAATAACTTTCATTTAGAAGTGAAAATGGATCTGAGATTAATGTCCAGAATATATGTATTTGTAACATCTTTAAAATGTATTTGTTTTCAACATTTGTAAGTTTTTCTTACCTTTCAGTATTTCTTACATTTTTATTGTACTTTTGCCCGCTGGGACAGTTCCATAATTGATGCCGTCTGGTCATTGTCACCAAAAATCCAAGAAAAGAGTGTCAAGCTCACCTTACTGATTAAGTCTATCTGAAACTTTAATGTGCACCCCATCCTTCATGCTGATGCGGAAACCGTTGGGAATGAAATAGGTAATACCCATAGATACCCATGAAGGTGGATGTTCAAGACGCAATAGCCCCCTGCACTGTCCAAATGCCCTACTCGCTGGTTATTCAGTCTGTGCTGTGCAACATCTTGAATGACATATTTTCTTTGTTGTCTTGTGTTCTTTGTCTCTACTAGGAACCAATCTAGTGTGTGTAAGTCACTTGATACCTTTCTATATGGGGATGAATGTCATAAAAGTTTAAGCCAGCGTGTTGGAATGACTCTATGGGCTCAATGATCTCCGTGAAGGATCCAATGTATAATGCAACAGCCAACAGGATTGCGTTTTTTATCACTAGGCTTAAGTCCTGCCTTGTTAAAAACTATGAGAGAGCACTCTCTTTTGTGTTGACTAATACACACGTCATGGATCATCCATATTGATAGATGCACTGTGTGTGGATTTCTAAGATAAGTCAGCCGGCTCAATAGATTAATGACATGACATAAGACTACACCTTCGGTCCAGCTGAAAAAGGGTTGTGAAATGATGGCGTTAATTACGTTTTTTTAAGCCACTTTTATTACATTTTTGTCAGAGGAATTATGTTAAAAACTGTTGTATCACATAAAAAACTCACAGTTCAGAGTAGGTTTTAGGATGATGTTAAGACAGTGCCTAGACAGACTCTGAGCCAGGAGTGAAATCCACTCAAAAGTTTATTGCAGCTGTCATGACAGTTTGCGGTATTTCACATCCACATTGTTATAAATTATGAGTATTAAATAATCAGTCATGATAAGACTGCCACCTGCAAATGTAATAGCTCGCTTTAAACACCAACAGTGCCTTCTGTTAATCATTCTTGCCTACACTGTAAACCTGAATAATTTATCAGAGTCAAAAAATGCAGGCAACCTGTAAATGTAATAACAGACCGTGTATAAGGGGAGTACAGTGGCTAGAAAGTCATACTGCAAAATGTATAATAACTTTTATTATACTTCCTTTTATTATTTCCTAAAATCTCTGAACTTTACCAGAGTTGTGCAAACCTACCTCCAAGGTACTGGCCTGTGATAGGTAACTCCTATTGGAATCCTGTTTTATTTTTGACAGTAAGCTGGAATTGTTATTTAATTGGAACCATCATTTCAGTAATTGGTACCAAGAAAATATCTAAATTCTGAAAAAAATGCATATAAATCAGTCAATGTATATGCAAAAAATCATAATAAAAAATTAATCAAAATATCAACCTGCATTGGTGCAGGTTGGGAAAATCTGAATTCTACTTAAAAAATGTGTAAAAGTCAGTGTCACATAAACATATTAAGTCATTAGTAACATTTCACCAACTAGAAATACTTGAGTAATAAAACGCCTTAGGGTTTTATGTGTAATATGCTGGCATGCAAACTTTTTGATAGTGTTAGGCATATGGCCTTTAATGATGTTTAGATGCTACTAATGGTGTTTAATGGTGTTTGATGCTTTCAACTGAGCAATTTTATTGCGACCATTGCGCTATTGTGACCTCTGACCTGAAAGGAACTTGCTGGTAAAAAAGGTGAAATAAAAAAACAAGTGTTGTGCCATTCATATGCCAGAGCCAGAAGAGGCAGGTGGAAGGGTATATGAGAATCACATCCTGAGAAAAGGTGAGTGTCTGTACAAGGACTGTACAGTAGGTTGACACTGAGGCATGTAAAACATGAAGCGCATTAGTGGTAATGCATGTTTAGGCATAGTAGCACAGTAGACTACCTCAATCTGAAAGAAAAGCACTGCTGTGAAGGCATACCCCAAACATAGTATTTCTGTGCACTCAGAAAGACAGGCATCATCAGGACCTTTAAAAATGAGCAGGCAGCAGAATCAGAAAAGAGATTACTATGCACTACACCATTTGACTGGTTAGTCATTAGTAAATGGAGGTAATTTTAAAGGCCCAATGTTTTCTGGTTGTATGAGCGGTGTTGACAGAGTGTGATAACCTCCACCTAATCATTATGTTCCTACAGGTAACAATTTTAGTGTAACCGTTAAGTTTGAGATCCAATTACAGGTTGGTAGATGACTCTCGGTAAAGGACCATTTTAATAGGGTGTATGTTGTCTCGTTGCATCTGTTTGGGCAGTCCTTCTCACCAGTAGAGAGCAGTCATACTTAGGTTATGCATCAGCTGGATAAGGTTACAGGGTAACAAGTAGTCTTGAATGAGTCCATTCAGGGATTCACATGTTTTTTGATGCTACCCACAAGCCATTACTGCAGTAATTCATAAAATTTGAATCTGTCACCACATTCTTTTATTAATTGAATGGAAATATACATTTTATAAATTTGCAATTATTTATATTTTTCAGGGTGCATATATTTATTTATTTCTAATTTTGGCTTTGGTCCTCCATGCTGCCTAGCCACCTTTGGATAAAAAGCAGGAAAAATGGATGGGCCTGGAAAAATTTACCCAATCACCAACACATACACAGAGCTGTGGGTGTAAGGACTGACGTTTTATTATATCAAATAATATATTTTACACAATATCACAATATTGTTGAATACTTGTTTCTGATTGGCCAGGAGTGAGGATGAACATTAATTCCTGATACACATGGAACCAGTTGGATGTCTTGCCTTTAGAATATATGGGGTAACGAATAATGACGTAATACAGAACTGCACACATGCAGGCTGTACAAAAAGTTAAACCAACAAACTACATTTAAGTAAAAGGAAGACTCGCCTATGCCTCGTTCTGTTGCGTCATCCATTATTTCCAAGGTAAGGCCTGATGTCCACCAAATCTTTATGTATTGATTTTTTTGCTGGATCTCCAGACTGCCTTTACCTGCATTTGTCACGCTTGTGCTTTGCAGGTTGTAGAATGGGTTGCAACATGAGAAGAGCATTTTAGACAGATAAAAGTATACAGTTAGGTCCAGAAATAACTGGTCAGTGACACAAGTTTTGTTATTTTGTCTGTTTACCAAAATATATTCAAGTTACAGTTAAATAATGAGTATGGACATTAAGTGTCTCTCAGCTTTAATTTGAGGTATTCACGTCCAAATTGGAGGGAGTTTTTAGGAATTACAGTTCTTTAACACATAGCCCCTCATTTTTAGGGGACCAAAAGTAATTGGACAATTGACTAAAAAGCTGTTTCATGGACAGGTGTGGGCTATTCCTTTGTTATTTCTTCATCAATTAAGCGGGTAGAAGGTCTGGTGTTCATTCCAGGTGTGGCAAACGCATTTGGAAGCTGTTGCTGTGAACCCAAAACATGCGGTCAAAGGAGCTATCAATGGAAATGATACAGGCCATCCTTAGGCTGCAAAAAAAAGAAAATCCATCAGAGAGATAGCAGGGACATTAGGAGTGGCCAAATCAACAGTTTGGTACATTCTGAGAAAAAAAGAATGCATTGGTGAGCACTGCCGCGCACAAAAAGGCCTGGACGTCCACGGAAGACAAAAGTGGTGGATGATCGTAGGATCCTTTCCATGGTAAATAAAAACCCGTTAACAACATCCAGCCAAGTGAAGAACACTCTCCAGGAGGTAGGCATATCATTATCCAAGTCTACCATAAAGAGAAGACTTCACAAGAGCAAATACAGAGGGTTCACCACAAGGTGCAAACCATTCATAAGCCTCAAGAATAGAAAGGCCAGATCAGACTTTGCCAAAAAAACATCTAAAAAATCCAGCCCAGTTCTGGAACAGCATTTTTGGACAGATTAAACTAAGATCAATCTGTACCAGAATGATGGGAAGAAAAAAGCACGGAGAAGGCTTGGAAAGGCTCATGATCCAAAGCATATCACATCATCTGTAAAACATGGTGGGGGCAGTGAAATGGCATGGACATGCATGGCTTCCAATGGCACTGGGTCACTAGTCTTTATTGATGATGTGACAGAAGGCAGAAGCAGCCAGATTAATTCTGAAAGTGTATAGGGATATATTGTCTGCTCAGATTCAGCCAAATTCAGCTAACTTGACTGGACGGCGCTTCACTTAACAGATGGATAATGACCCAAAACATACTGTGAAAGCAATCCAGAGTTTTTTAGTGGAATATTCTGCAATGGCCGAGTCAATCACCTGATCTCAACCCGATCGTGCATGCATTTCACTTGCTAAAGACAAAACTTAAGGAAGAAAGACCCACAAACAACAACTGAAGACAACTGCAGTAAAGGCCTGGCAAAGCATCACAAAGGTGGAAACCTAGCGTTTGGTGATGTCTATGCTTTCTAGACTTCAAGCAGTCATTGCCTGCAAAGGATTCTCGACAACGTATTAAAAATGAACGTTTTATTCATGATTGTGTTCATTTGTCCAATTACATTTGAGTCACTGAAATAAGGGGAGCCCCCTTTCATACAATATTTTTGTTCAACCCCTTGAATTAAAGCTGAAAGTCTGCACATCAATTGCATCTCAGTTGTTTCATTTCAAATTTATTGTGGTGGCGTACAGAGCCAAAATTATGAAAATTGTGTCAGTGACCAAATATTTCCAGACCTAACTGTATGGTGGTTAGCTTTGTATTTTGCTAGCAAATTGCACTTGACTTGTTAATTTTGTTGTTGTTATTACTTGAAATATTGCGTAAATATATATTGCTAACTCAATTGTGAAACTATTTTTAGCTAGAAAAAAACATTTATAGAAGTAAATGTCAAAGTCAGTCTTTTTATTGTCAAATACACAATAACAGTGTCGTTTTGAGCACTAAAATTGTTATGACATGGCATGTGACATCTATGCAGGAGAAATAGAATAAAGATATACATAACAATGTAATCAAGCAGCAATAGAAAAGGGGTATATGGACAATATGAAAGAAATATAAAAAATTCTAAAATTAAATATAAGTGTAATGGCACCTATAAATGGTATATTAAAATATGCTAATGTACATTGAATGCGCATAGAAAGTCATCTGAGCATTTGAAGTGATCATGTGATCAACATGATCATAAATCAATGTTGCTGGTTGAGAAACCTTATTGCTAGACTCACTCACACTAGGTTGTGAGTCTGGAAGTGCGTCCTAACGCTCCGGTAACGTCAACCAGGTGGCGGCAGTGTGAACAGACCATAGCCTGGGTGGCTGTAGTCTTTTATGATGTTTCTTGCTTTGCTAAGGCATCATGTGTGGTAGATGTCTAGCACGGAGGGAAGAAGGCAGCCGATGATGCGCTTCGCAGACTTTACCACCCTTTGGAGGGCCTTGCAGTCCCGTGGCTAGGGACAGAGTGCAGTAGTCCTGGTCCTCAGCAAGCCTTCCAGAAGGAATGGTGTTGGTCGCCTCAAACCGTGCATAGAAGGTGTTGTGCTCGTCGGGGAGGGATGTGTCGCAGTACACACAACATGCTGTCAGGGCTGTGGTAATTAGACTCTAACTTATCCCTTTAGTCTCTTTTTGCATCTCTGATGGCCTTCCGTAGGTCATATCTGCACCTCCTCAAAGCCTCCAGGTCCCCGGAACTATAAGCAGAGGACTGTGCTCTGGGCATAGCACAGACATTACTGTTAACCCAGGGCTTTTGGTTAAGGAAAGTCTGAATTTACCCTCGGGACGACATCATCGATGCACTTCGAGATATATGCTGAGACAGAGTCTATGTATTCATCAATGTCCCCATCGGCTGCAACACAGAACATCTGCCAATCTGTTGTTTCAAAGCAGTCCTCGAGAGTGGTAATGGGTTCCTCATTCCAGTGTTGAACTGCCCAACAAAACGGTTTATCCTATTTTAGACATTGTATGTAGGGAAGAAAAGAATGGAGGTGTGATCCACCTTACCAAAGGCCGGGTGGGGGAGGGGTTTTCAGCTGTTCCATATTTTTGTATAACAATGGTCAAGAGTCTGATCCCCATGGGTAGGAAAGTTAATGTGCTGGTGGTATTTTCAGCAAAACTTTCCTCATATTTGGCCTACTGAAGTCATCAGCAACAATAAAAGCTGCCTCAGGGTGAGCATCCTCTAGTCCATCAATTACTCTGTATAGGTCCTCCAGCGCACGTGTTTTATCTGCCTGTGGGAGTATGTAGACTGTTGTTATTGTAGTGGAGCTGAATTCCCGCGGAAGGTAGAAGGGCCATACTTTTACAGTTAGGAACTCCAGGTCTGGTGAACAGTGTGTTGAAAGTACTGCAACATTCGAACCCCAGCGAGAGTTATCTATAATGACCCCTCCGCCTTTACGTTAACCTGACTCCAAAGTTCTGTCCTGCCGGTAGATGGAAAAACCTTCTGGGGTAATGGCCGAGTCAGGCACATGCTGTGTGCTGGCATTTGTTGAGGGTCTAGCCAGGCCTCAACAAATGCCAGCACACAGCATGTAGTGGGCTTATCAGCTTGTTAACATTAAAAGTTTACAACTTTGAAGTTGGGATAGCCAGATCATGTGAAACCAAGTTTGGTTGGTGTCTGTAACATGAACGGTTAAAGAAATAATGTTAATGGGTCAATTAATGCTAATTATATTAATAAACAGCCATTTACTATTCATGTTTAAAAGATCTAAGTTGGGATAGCCTAAATAAGTTAAATAAAGTTCGGTCTTTAGCTTGAACGGTTCAAGTGATAAGGTTAAGGCCTTTTCACACTGCATTGTTGTAAGCCGTGGACTATCTTAGCCCCAGGCTAAGACTGTCCCTAGGCTAGCTTATCCTGTGTTCACACAAGAGTTTGTTAACCCTGGGCTAAGGTTTAACCCTAGACTAAGGATTCACACTTGTATTGCTAAGCCCTGGGCTAACAGATAAATACGACACAATACCATTTTACATTCTATGATAAGCTACAAATGTTACGTTCTCTCTCGCATGCGAATAATGTTACCGTAGCCTACATTACTGACAAATGATCAATGTTACGCTACCACAATTTAATTAACGACTTGACATCGGTTGATCAAGATGCCCACCCTGTCGGTTTTTGCTTGGACAACTTTGTTAAAACTACGCAAAGAAATAGAAAAACGTTAGTCAACCTTCATTCTTTCGACTTATTTGCTAGATTCACATCCACAGAAAGCTGCAATAACTACTTCGCTAAGATTTTACAGGTATAATGAAACGACAAAAGTTTGCAGAGTGAAAGGACCAAAACAGACGCAGCTGTTAGTAACGGCGCGCGTCACGAGCGTATGTAAATTAAGTGAAATGGCAGGTTTTGTGATTGGACAATAAACGTTCTATGGTTTTATTCTTGACCCCGTTTCACACTGGTTATTTTGGCCCCGTGTTTCTGGGGCTAGCCCCAGGCTAAGGGTGGTGCTAGCCCACTTCAAAATATGCAAGTGTGAACACTTGCATAGCCCTGGGCTTAGATGGCCCTTAGCCCAGGGCTTAGGAAGCTCTTAGCCCTAGGCTAAGGTGCAGTGTGAACACGCCTTTAGAGGGTCAAGTAACTAATTATGCAAATTTGGCTAATTAATACAGTCATAGCTGATGAACATTTACACATTTCAAATTGGGATACCATAAACATATTAACGAGAGTTGGTTTTGATCTCTCAAGAGAGTTGGTTTTGATCTCTCAAACTTCAAGAGCCACTGTTACAGGGTTAATTCACACTAATTATGCTAATTAGCATAACCATAGTCAATACACGTTTAGGCATTTTAGACCAGCCAAGAAGTACTGTGGAAGCAGATGGAAGACAGATAGAGATTATGAGAGGTAAACTGGGTTAACACAGAGGGAAGAGAAAGCAGACAAGGAGTTTTCTGTTTTTAAAAATCTCATTCACTTTACTAAATAGACAGATGTTTTAGTAAACAGCGTTTATTAGAGACTATTAAAGTGATGAAGTTTATGTTTGAGGGCATCCATAAAAAAAACACGCTGACTTATTTAATATGTTCTTAGGTCTTTGTTTTGTGGTCAGTGTTCTTGGAAATTGATTGCAAACCATTCTAGTTTTGAGAGGCTTTGGGGGTGCAACCAGTATATAAAATTGTATGGAGTTAGATATCTGCCAAAATGTTAAACGTACGTATTGTTAGGATCGTAAGAAAATACATTTGTGAATTAGTATGATCGTGAAAATGGTCAGACGTATAACACGAAACGTAAGCGTGATATTAAATCTGTGAACGTACAAACACCCTTTTACGACTTTTCACACGTTAAATTCTTACTTTACGTCGCCATTTATTTGTTTACAAATCGTTTTTCTACGTACAAGCTTTTGTCAGTAATCTGGCATCTGCAAAGATAAGACCCGAACATAGTTCTTCAAAACTGTAAAGCTAGCTCGCAACAATACGTTGGACCGCTAGCCCAGTGTTCAACCATAGCGTTGCCATTCCGGATATCACGTTCAAAATAAAAGTCCATAGCTGTTTTTTAAGGCTGCTTAACAACATTACACCAGTAGGCTATCAAGCGTTTAGGCGTTAGGTAAAAATACTTGTGTGAAAATGACAAGGACACAGTTTACCCTTGCATAGAATATTCTTCTGAGCTGCAAAATATAATGAAGTGATTTAGGTCAAGATATTCTTTAAATATTAGTCTGGCGTGTGCTATTTAATAGCTGTGTTCTGTCCATACTATTTATGATGTCTGTATGTGGCCTGGAACTTCTGTAGTAATTGCTAAACATTTCGTTTTAGTTATTCAGTATTTTAACAAATTCTCATTTTACAGCAACAACCCAGGGGGAAAAAACGAAGACCCATAAAGCAACACTGTTTTAGTATTTGGGACCACAACAAGTGTGTAGGCCTACACAATAATACAATTTCTATAAGTTTAAGTGATTTTTATTACACATGAAACCTATGCACAAAGAGCAGTTACGCACATGAAAATCAGCATTCACTATGCATGCATGAAGAAAGAGACTTTTAAATTGAAATATTGCAGGATACCTATTTTCTGTTTTCCTGATTTCCTTTTGGTCACAGTGCCTCTGCTTGTTATTAGCACTCATCCCGGAAAGTTTCGTTTAGGTTTTTTTGGGAGTATGAGATGAAACTGCCAAAACTCCAGATCGTGATACTGTATTTTAGAATTGTAAAACTAGATTCGTATAAGCAAAAAATATTTGTCCGTCATCATAACAGGGTGTTGGTACGTTCACAGTTCTAATTTCCCGCTTAAGTTTCATGTTTTACGTATGACTTTTTTTACGATCATACCAATTTACAGATGTATTTTCTTACAATCCCAACAATACGTACGCTTAACCTTTTGGCAGATATCTAACTCCATAAAATAGACTGACCTCCCTCCAGTGAAATAGTTCACAGTGTTTTTAGTTATGTCTATGTCAGTGACATTTATCTTTTTATAGAAAATGTTTTTCCTATACTGTATCTCTAAAATGGCCACCTGTCATTTATTAATTGCAGTCTTCAGCCCTATCCTCAACAAACTATTGCATTTGAAAATATTATAATTTAATTGTTTAATTGTATACAATTTAATTGTATACAATTTATTCCCTAAGCTTTTGGACTCTACAATATACTGTATACTGTAGTGTTGTAGATTGTGTTACTGTTATTCAGTCTGACTTCGCACCGAAACACTTGAGCTAGCACCTGTAATAAAGTCAACAAGTTAATAGTTTGTCATAAAAATGAGGGCACTGTTATTCTGAAGTAAACATCGGTGACCTGGAAGTACTTATTAGTTATTCCTGCCCGTTTCTTCCTCCGAGCTGTGTTCTCCAGATGTCAGCTGTTACTTGGATATTGGGTTTTGTTTTGTCTTTTGGAGGTCACTAACCACCCGACAACATGCCAATGTACCAGGTAAAGCCCGTCATTGGGGGTGACATAAAGATTGATTTGCCAACCTGCATGTACAAGTTGCCGAATATCCACGTGCAGGAAAGTGCAAGTTGCTGCTCGGAACATGCGATTCAGGTAATGTTAATTTATTGCATTCAGTCCCTAAATGGTCAATCTAGTCTCACTAATCGACTACTTAGATAGCTAATAACAGCTTTTAGCTACCGTTACCTTGATAGAGCTATAAATCTTAACTATCTTGAATCTCCAATTTGGATGATGCAATACGCTAGTTACATTACTATTTAGCTGGACGATTTACATCGGTAGATGCAGACAATTTCATGCTAATGGTTCCCATGGCCTTGGTTATCGAAACCAGAAGCCTGGCTTTGCAAACACCAGATATGATCGTTGTATACTTTATTATTTCGGTGACAAGCTTTGCCTGGGACCAGCGTTTAACGTTTACGATCGACATAAAAAACATCACTTCCGGGTCACGAAAATTTGGAAGATTTCTAAATAAAAGTGGCCAACGTTTTATTAGAAGTGACATGAATAGAATACTGTATATTAATTGTTTAAGACAATATACTTCTCTAAACATTAACACTGATTCATATTTGTTCATATTTAAGAGACATTTCCATACAACTTCAGTTTAAAAACATAACAAAAATCCTGCCAATGCAAATCACTGAAATCTGGAATACGTAATGCTTCATAGTGCAAATACTATTCTACAAAATGCAGTGGATATTTTGCAGGAAATAATCAGAAGTGTCTACTAAGTGAAAGGAGTTTTGGAGGGGCACTGCATGCTATATCCAGCAACACTATTCCAGCCCTTTTTCCCCCAATGTGATACTGTAATCTACAGGTTAGTACAACCCTGTTTCCAAAAAAGTTAGGATGCTGCGTAAAATGCATATAAAAACAGAATGCAATGTTGTGCACATCATTTATTCCTATATTTAATTGAAAATAGTACAAAGACAACATATCAAATGTTGAAACTGAGAAATTCTATTGTTTTTGGAAAAATACATTCCAACACGTTTCAAAAACATTGGGACGGGCATGTTTACCACTGTGTTGCATCACCTCTTCTTTTAACAATACTCTGCAAGCATTTGGGAACTGAGGAGACCAATCGCTGTAGTTTTGAAAGTGAAATGTTTTCCCATTCTTGCTTAATGTCAGTGGTATTGATGGACTACAGAGCCAGCAATAATTGCAATTACATAGTGCCCTATGATTTGTGTATTTTGACTGTACACTCTCCTGCATATTTCCTGCAATATATTCACTGCACCTTGTAGAATAGTTTTTGCTGTGTAAGGCAATATGTATTTCATATACATTGATTTGCATTGTGACCAATGGTATGGGCGGAGTAAAATACCAACAACAATTGCAGTTACATAGTGGCCCATGATTTTCCAGCATATTTTGACTCTACACACTCCAGAGTATTTCCTGCAATGCATTCACTGTGACATGTAGAATAGTTTTTCCTGTATGCTACAATATATCCCATATACAGTACACTAAGTGTATTGCATTGAGGGCTAAGGAGAGTTGGAAAATACTGTTGCTGGATTTAGCACAGTACCCATTTGAACCTAATGACCACCAGCATATTTTCAAAAATGATAATATAAATGAGGGTTTCACATTTTATTTTGAAAAGATTAAATGTTCTCAAAAATAATTTACTTAATCTCTAACCATTTGCCAATGTGCTCCACCTTATGATCTTTCTATCTTATTTAAATATTATTTCAACAGTATTTCTCTTTATTTTATATATTTTTCTCATGTACCTTTTAACATTTCTTTACAATATACAGTATTCAAAGCTGCAAAAAATGAATTTATGACACATCGTGTTTTGCTGCTGACTTTTATTTTGAAGGCAAAAACCTGAAGTCTTATTGTTGCTGCCGAATCTCTAATGTTGCCTGCATTATGCTAATATGGAACTCTACTGGAATCGTTTTTACGTACATTGGATTCGTAACCTGGACATCAAAGCTTTGCAGAATGCATTGTGTGTAATTAGTGGAAAAGTATTAAATGGGAGTCAATTTGGGTATATATAAATATTACCAATAATTTGTAAACAAGAAGTACTAAATAGATATATTTGTAGTATTATAATAAGAGACTAGATCTGGTGTGTTTAACATGTGCATCATTTAGCAGTCTTATAGCAACCTGTGGAAAAGCAACCTGTGAAATGTGTTACAGGAGTACAAACCCACAATGCAATTATCTTTTAACTGGCTAGCTAGGTTCAGGTATACCTAGGTAGCAAGAAAATGTATCTATACAATTATGCCAGAGTAAGTATCAGCAAAATCAGAAGTAGTAGAAACTCCAGAATCAGGACTGTAAATGTGGTTCTTAACAGTCAAATTACTAGGGGTGGGTATTGGCAAGTACCTTGCGATACGATATATATCACAATACACATGTTACGATTCAATACATCACGATTCATCATGATATCACAACTGAATCATGATACTTACTGAAGTGCTAAAGAAAACCTCAAATAATATTAGGCTATATACTTGAAAGGACAATCTTTAGCTAAACCCCATGAGCAACCCCTAATAAAAAAGAACCACTCAATTTGAAATGACTTAGAACTTCTAAATTTAACACTTTAGACCCCAATAGAATTCTAGAATGCTGCTGTTGATTACTGAAAATTCTCAAAATAAATCATATTTTCTCACACATTTCAAACAAACAGACATAGCACAAAAACCCAAACCAAATTACAATTACAAGTTAACTTTGTTTTAAAGACCACGTACTCTTCTTTAATTTGACAACACATTAATGTAACTTGGAATAATAAAATTTTGCTCCCATTAATAATCAATAGAAAGAACGAACGTCTAAGTTTGCATAAATCGACACATTGCGACGATATTGAGCCAACAGTCATATTAGGTCCGTACATCTAATGTGATCATAATAAAGTAAGCACAAGGCAAATCTCAAGCCATACGAGTTTTTATAAATGATAAGGGGAACTATGTGGCGTACATCTTTTGGCAGATGCAGGACATCATCGCGATCAAGTGACAATGTCGTCAGCGAAGCACAACATTACTGCTTTTTGGCTAGCTAGTGAAAGTGACAGCTTGTTGCTGCCAAGCGAAACATTTGCGGCCAGACAACTTTGTTAGTCTGACAGACGAAACAAACTGGACAATTTGTTGTCTAGTTAGCAATGGCATTTTCCATATTTGAATGAAATCGGAAGAAACGCGAGAAAACAACCAACTTGTCAGCCGGCTACACAGCTACTGCAACGCTTTACATTACAAGACCAAGCAAGCAACAATTTGAGCCAAAGCTGATGTGCCTGTCTATCAAGTTATCACGACAGGGTTGCTGTTGTCGTCTAAAATATATTACCAACATTTCACAGCATAAAGTATGGACAACACTACTTATAGCCACAGTTTATTTCATACTCACCTCGACATTAGTATCGTTATAAAGAGCAAGGACGTTTCTAACCTCGTATCACCTAACGACTCAGAAACAATCTCTTCTAACGTAAAAAGTCGTGGCCGCTTTGGCGTTAGCATTTTGAGTAAAGAAATTAATAAAACAAAAAAAAGTCAAATGACAGCATACCCTTTTCTGGTTTCTTATTAATGATGAAATCCACGGGAATACAGGAACAGGCTTTTATCAGGTAGATTTTGTGATATATACACAACTATTATTGTTAAAGAAACACGCCCGTTCAGCGACCGCTACAGCAGACTTATTTAAAAGACGGCTGTCGAGAGCATAATAAATCGATTCTAGAGATCAGAATATCGATACAATATTGTGAAAAAAAGAATCGTTTTTTTCATTTTACATTAAATCGTTGTATTGGCACTGCACTATAAATTACCTTATAAAATAAACAGGCATAGGAAAATGTACCAGTTTCTGAAATGGTGACTCTCGCAGCACAGGTTGCACAACAACTGAGAAGAGATTTGTTTTATTTTCTGATTCCAGGGTACTTGTTCAATGACACACAACACTTGATTAAACACTACAAATGGTTCAATTCAAATTATTGTACAACATTCTTGCCACAAACAAAATAGTGTTTATATGGACCAAACAACCATTCTAGATTTCACTGTAAAGAAACCGAATCAGTAAAACCTACTCTGGTATGTGATGTCCATTCGGCATCAGTATAAAATCAAGCATGGCCATCGATGTGAGTGAGACTTAAAATACATTATATGTGCATTTAGCATTGCTCTCCATCCCTCCTTTTAGAACAAAGGAACAGAGGAGCACCCTGTAGTTAGAGCCCTCGAGGCACGTCAGGATGAAATTATGCGTAGGCTCTATGAGCTGAAGGCAGCTGTGGACGGCCTGGCTAAAACCGTGACCACGCCTGATGCTGATGTGGACCAGACAGTGACCACTCTCTCCCAGAGCCCCGTAACCACAGCCTTTAGAGGAACCTCAGACCTGGACACCCTATTGGGCAAGGTGAGGGACAAAGATTTTCTGGGTTGAGGGTGGGAAGGGTGCTCTTCAGACTAACAAGTCTTCAAATAAATCAGGAATTTTGTTGGTGTTATGCAAATGGAAATTGTGGTAGTGAAAATAAGTTTTAACTCTAGAGTACCTCACTATTTTTCTTCTATTCCCACAAGGACCTCGGTGCCCTCCGGGATATTGTGATCAATGCCAACCCGGCGCAGCCCCCCCTTACGCTGCTTGTGCTCCACGCAATGCTCTGTCAGCAGTACCGTGTGCTCTCCAGCGTCCATGTGCACTCTTCAGTGTCTGCTGTCCCCACACAGCTTCTCTCCTGCCTGGGGCTACGTCATGCAGACAGCTTCATTCGCCAGCGCTTCCAGCTGGGCTTTACTCTTATATGGAAAGATGGTGAGGACATGGTTTACATTAGCAGATGATTGCCAGTTTTTTGGGGGTAAAAAGAAAAACCCAGTCACTTTACAATAATTACATGTAAATGTTTGCTAAAAAGTTTTGATGGTCACAATTGAAGGGAAACCACAATTATATGTTTGTCCTTCTGAAATATTTTTCCATCTGAAAAGTCCCACCTTGCAGACTAATCATTGGTTTACCAGACAATCGTAAGGCGACAACCAACTCCAGCCCATTTAAACTGAGCAGTGCACCCCCCCATGACCTGCTGCATACCTGAATGTTATTAGGGGTTCAACATTGAAATTATTTAAACCTTACTGTGTTTCTTGACCTTGATTATCATTATTTTGTTGTTTTGGTGAAAAGATAAATATTCTTGTGAGATGGCCAAGGATGCTGAAATCTGACCTGATGGTAAGGAGAGGAACAAAAAAAATTTTATGGAGTGATGTGCCAACTGGCCACACGGGGGCACTATAACAAACGACTAAAAATGGAAACATTGAACGCTCGCACTGCTTTCCTGTGTTATGGAGTTTTAAAATTTGCTACATATCTTTCTCCATGCTTTTACATTTTATTTTTATTTGCCATAACATTAGCAAGGCCATGTGGTCAAACACAATTTAAAAAGAAAATATCTAATTTTTATATTCATACCTTCCTGTCCTCGAATTTTACTGAATAAGTATTTTTACCGCATGTATCTTTAAAATATTTATTTCACAAACTTGATTTGTGTTATAAGTAGATTTAAGAGGACATTCTTTTTCTTGGGCACCGAAGAGGAACTTTATCAAATACTTTTGAAGAGTCACATGAAGGAAATCAATTTGGAATTTGTACTTCATCATAAAGAACAGATTCTTAGCTTTCCAAAACACTTAATTGCCCTTGCCAAATAACTGTTAAAATAAGATAAGCTATATTTTAAAAGATTACTAATGTTATGAACAAGCACCAAGCAATTGATAGCATACAGTACCATTGAGTAATTAAAACGCTATTGTGATATTTTAAATTACATTGTTTTGTATTTTAATAGTCGTCATATACATACAATACTATTTTCCAGATTGGTTGTCTTTAGGTTCACACTTTTTGTAAGTTGCTTAAAGAAATGTTAATCTCTTTAATATGGAACTTCTCACATTAAGTGCCCAGTTTGGAATGGCAATTTCCCTGAAATTGCATTTTCAGATTGTACTGTATTAGTTGCTTCATTACAAGAATTACATGTCAGTCACATTGTTGGTGCCCAACTTTCCTAATGGAAACCCTGGATAAAAGAGGGGGTGAAGGATGGTAGAGCAATGTGGTGGAACAGGTGGGGAGAGAATATTGAATGGGTGAGGTCAGTGTGGTTTAAGTTGAAATTATTTGACTTTTTGGGGGACAGGGTCTGACGCATGCTCATAACATTCAATTAATTTAATTGTTAACATTTGGCATAATGTTTAATGTTTTAGATTATCACTAAAATAAATATAAGATAATCTTCTCTTATTAATTGTCGTACGCCTCTTGTCTTTGTCACCATAGTACCCAAGCTTCAGATGAAGTTCAGCATCCAGAACATGTGCCCAATAGAGGGCGAATCCAATGTGGCACGCTTCCTGTTCCGCCTCCTGGCCCCCTATCCCAGCGACCCTGCACTGGCCACATTGGTGGACAGCTGGGTGGACACTGCCTTCTTTCAGCTAGTCGAAGGTAGCACCAAGGAGCGGGCGGCAGTCCTTCGTGCCCTCAACAGTGCTCTCGGCCGCAGCCCCTGGCTGACTGGGCCAGAGCTCTCATTGGCTGATATTGCCTGCTATTGTTGCGTCCTCCAAACAGGTCCTCCCTCCTCCACTCCAGCTAATGTGCAACGCTGGCTTAAAGCGTGTGAGAACCTGGGCCATTTTCGCCCAGCCCACCTTCTGCTGCAGTGAACACATCTCATGGTGCTCAGAGGAGGGTAGGTATATTTTACCCCCTAACATACTGATCCAGAATCAGATGTTGCCCCAATTCTCCCTCTTTGGGAATATTGCTTTGGGTGAGATGTTCTAATCCTAGATTTATATGTAAGGGTGACTTTTACCTCAGGTGCTACCAGGGTAAAGCCTATGAGGTTTACCTATCTGTCATACCTATCTTACCTATGCACTGTGCTTGAAACAAGAGCAAGGGGACATTACAAAAATTGAATATGTGGGCCATATGAGAATACCTTTTAAGTGCTTTTTTCCTCACTTGGTCCATGTCCGAATACTTTTAAAAGGCTGTCTTTCTCACTTGGGTATCTCATTTTAACTGACTGAAGATTTACTTTTTTCATTTAGCAGAAGCTGTTATCCACAGCAACATACAGTATTAAAGTATTAAACATTGCTTTCACCAGTTAAGTAAATGTGGATTCTTGATTTCTCAATCAAAGGGAGCATTTTATGATGATTTGGAAGCTGCCATGGTCCAAAGTGAGTATGAGAAATGCTGTAAACACCCACACACAGAAATATGTACCTCCTACCACTTGCATAACAAGATGTACAAACTAGATGCTGAGTGTCTGTGTGTGGTAATAGGTATTACTTACTGTTTATCAAACAAAGCGTGTGAAAAAGTGATACAACTGAGCCCACTGATGTGATTTATGACCAGTAAGATTAATACTTTGTGTTTCTTAAAATATATTAAAATGTCCACTTTGCATTAAAATTCTGAAGTGTGGTTTTAGTTTTTGTTGGTGTATGTCAGTGGTACCCAAACTAGGCAGGATTTGCCAAGATGGCCATGCAGACAGGTGTGGGGAGAGTAATGTGTACATGCCTAACTGAAAGAAGACCTCTCCTAAAAGCAGTATCAGGTTGCTCCTCATTACATAAGAAACCAGCAAACATTGTTCCCATCCTTAACAACGGAATTATTACATAATCTTTTGAACATCAATCATGAATGTCAAAGTAATTAATAATAGGCCTACTACTTCCAACAGTCATTGTTTTACTAACAGCTTCACAAAGGTAATCAGGATTTTTAGGTAAGTGTAAGCCACAGATACAGCAAAGTTTTAACCAGACAAAAAGACCATGTGAAAGGAATTAGTAAGATTCGGATAGTATAAGCTTTCATACATCACATAAGCTCTAACCAAACATAACTAGCTAAAAGAAGAACACAATTTGACCCATTTTCTCTGAGATGTCAAAAATGAACGTTATCCTAACTTACAGTGCTACTTGTGTTATTGTCTTAATACCAGTCAAATGTTTGGATGCACTCCACTCTCAGTCTTGGTCAAATAGCACTTACACAGGCTGGAGGTGTGTTTTGGGTCATCGTCTGGTTTGTGTGTAGCGGGATTAACAAATGATAGTCCCGCTACACACAAACCAGATGGGATGGCGTCTCACTGCAGAATGCTGTGGCAGCCAATCTGCTTGAGTGTGCCTTGAATTCTAAATAAATTACTGACAGTGTCTCCAGCAAAGCACCCCCACACCATCACACCTCCATGCTTGACGGTGGAAACCACAAATGCAGAGATCTATTCACCCATACCACATCTCACAAAGACACTCAAAAAAATCACAAAATTGGACTCACCAGACCAAAGTACAAATTTCCACATGTGTAATATAATTTTCTGGTGTGTCTTTGCCCAAGAAAGTATTTTCGTTTTAATGGTGTCCTTTAGAAATGGGTTTCAATTCGAGCATGAAGACTTGATTCATGCAGCCTCCTCTGCACAGTTGTTAAGATGTGTCTGTTACTTGAACACTGTGAAGCATTTGTTTGGGCTGCAATCTAAGGTGCAGTTAATTGCCGATTTCTGAGGCTAGTCACTCTGAACTTATCCTCTGCGGAAGAGGTACAGTGGATATAAAAAGTCTACACACCCCTGTGAAAATGCCAGGTTTTTGTGATGTAAAAGAATGAGACAAAGATAAATCATGTCAGAACTTCTTCCACTTTTAATGTGACCTGTAATGTGAACAATTCAATTGAAAAACAAACTGAAATCTTCAAGGGGGAAAAATGAAAAATAAATACCTTACAATAACCTGGTTGCATAAGTGTGCACACCCTCTTATCACTGGGGATGTGGCTGTGCAGTATTAACCAATCACATTCAAACTCATGTTAAATAGAAGTCATTACACATCTGCCATCATTTAAAGTTACTCTGATTAATCACAAATAAAGTTCAGCTGTTCTAGTAGGATTTTCCTGACATTTTCTTAGTTGCATCTCAGAGCAAAAGCCATGGTCTGCAGAGAGCTTCCAAAGCATCAGAGGGATCTCATTGTTGAAAGATATCAGGAGAAGGGTACAAAAGAATTTCCAAAGCATTAGATATACCATGGAACACAGTGAAGACAGTCATCATCAAGTGGAGAAAATATGGCACAACAGAGACATTACCAAGAACTGGACGTCCCTCCAAAATTGATGAAAAGATGGGAAGAAAACTGGTCAGGGAGGCTTCCAAGAGGCCTATAGCAACATTAAAGGAACTGCAGGAATTTCTGGCAAGTACTGGCTGTGTGCTACATGTGACAACAATCTCCCGTATTCTTCATATGAATGGGCTATGGGGTAGGGTGGCAAGACGGAAGCCTTTTCTTACAAAGAAAAACATCCAAGCCCGGCTGAAGTTTGCAAAAACAAACATCAATTCTCCCAAAAGCACGTGGGAAAATGCGTTATGGTCTGATGAAACCAAGTTTGAACTTTTTGGCCATAATTCCAAAAGGTATGTTTGGTGCAAAAACAACACTGCACATCACCCAAAGAACACCATACCTACAGTGAAGCATGCTGGTTGCAGCATCATGCTTTGGGGCTGTTTTTTGGGGCCTTAGTCAGGGTGGAGGGAATTATGAACAGTTCCAAATACCAGGCAATTTTGGCACAAAACCTTCAGGCGTCCGTTAGAAAGCTGAAGATGAAGAGGAAGTTCACCTTTCAGCATGACAACGACTCAAAGCACACATCCAAATCCACAAAAGCATGGCTTCACCAGAAGAAGATTAATGTTTTGAAATGGCCCAGCCAGAGCCCAGACCTGAATCCAATTGAACATCTGTGGGGTGATCTGAAGAGGGCTGTGCACAGGAGATGTCCTCGCAATCTGACAGATTTGGAGTGCTTTTGCAAAGATGAGTGGGCAAATATTGCCACGTCAAGATGTGCCATGCTAATAGACTCCTACCCAAAAAGACTGTGCTGTGCAGTAATAAAATCAAAAGGTGCTTCAACAAAGTATTAGTTTAAGGGAGTGCACACTTACGCAACCAGGTTATTGTGAGTTTTTTATTTTTCCCCTCAAAGATTTCAGTTTGTTTTTCAATTTAATTGTTCACGTTATAGGTCACATTAAAGGTGGAAAAAGTTCTGACATGATTTATCTTTGTCTCATTCGTTTACATCACAAGAACCTGGCATTTTAACAGGGGTGTGTAGACTTTTTATATCCACTGTAACTCTGGGTCTTCCTTTCCTGTAGCAGTCCTCATCGGAGCCGGTATCATCATAGGGCTTGGTGTTTTTTATGACTGCATTTCAAGAAACATCTTGATTTCTTGACATTTTACAGATTAACTGACCATGTCTAAAATTAATCATGAACTGTCTTTTCTCTTTGCTTATTTGAGCTGTTTTTTCCATATTATGGACTACTACAGTACAGACACAAAAACGGTCTTCAGTATACCAACCATACCTTGTCACAACACAACTGGTTAGCTCAAATGCAGTAAGGAGAGAAATTCCACAAATTAACTTTTCAAAGGCCCCCCTGTTGATTGAAATGCTTTCCAGGTGACTACCTCATGAAGCCGGTTGAGAGAATGCAAAGTGTGCCAAGTTGTCATCGAGGCAAATACAAAATGTATTTAGATCTGTTTAACACTTTTAGATCTATTTAACACTGGATTGCTACATGTTTCCATGTGCCCCTTTGCCATGACACTCCAAATTCAGCTCCAATGCAGCCAGTGTCCTTTGATGATTTTGAAATGTCTAAAATGTGATAGGTGTCCATCTGTGGCAAATTAAATTGATTAGACATGATTTAGTTTGGCACACACCTGTATAATGTCCTATATTTCACAAATAGTAAGCCATTTTTTCCCCCCATATTTGGGGAATATTCTAAAACAAAATCCAAAATCATTGAAAGTTCCCAGGAGCAAAGTGGGCTCCATCATTTTGAAATGGAAGAACTTTGGAACCACCAACACTCTTCCTTGATCTTGCCAAATCAATCAATCAAATTCATTTTATTAAGCTCTTTTCACATAAGCAGTTGTCACAAAGTGCTTTTACAGATACCCAACCTGAAACCCCAAAGAGCAAACAACAACTGAGTTGATGGACAGTGGCTAGGAAAAACTCCATTGTAGATTGGAACTTAGGAAGAAGAGGAACCAGACTCAGGGGTGGCCAGTCCTCTTCTGGCTGTGCTGGATAAAGATTATAAGAGTACAAGTTAATAATAATTCATGAATGCATGTGGGCTGCGTGACACCAACCAACCACAACCACCCTGACAGAGGGCCAAGTATCGCCCACAGATTTCACTCCCATTGCACGAGGACAGCAACGGAGAACAAGAGTACTGTAAGCCAGTGACTTTGCCCTCAAATGGCATTGGAGAGAGGACATCCCAGCGGAGATGAGAGCCTGTCTGGCAAAGACAGCAAGGGTGGCTTATAAGTCTTGTTCAGAGAAATGAAGGCTGTTTCATGCAAGAAATTGCCTAGAAACTGAAGATTTCATATAATTATGTGGGCTGTGTTAATCATTAATCATTTTAAAAGGCTGTGTAATCATTAGAAAACCCTTTTGCAATTATGTTAGCACAACTGAAAACTGTTGTGCTGATTAAAGAAGCGATTAGGCTAGCCTTTAGACTAGTTGAGAATCTACAATTGAGCATCAGCAATTGTGGGTTTGTTTACAGGCCCAAAAAGGCCAGAAACAAAGAACTTTCTTCTGAAACTCATCAGTCTATTCTTGTTCTGAGAGATGAAGGCCATTCCATGCAAGAAATTGCCAAGAAACTGAAGATCTCATACAACAGTGTGTACTACTCCCTTCACAGAACAGCAAAAACTGTCTCTAACCAGAATAGAAAGAGTGGGAGGCCCTGGTGCAAAACTGAGCAAGAGGACAAATACATTAGAGAAACAGATGCCTCACAGGTCCTCAGCTGACAGCTTCATTAAATAGTACCCACAAAACACCAGTCTCAACGTCAACAGTGAAGAGGGGACTCCAGGATGCAGTCCATTGTTTTCCAATCTTCCTCTATCCATTGTCTGTGTTATTTTGTCCATTTTAATCTTTTCTGTTTATTGGTCAGTCTGAGATTTGGCATTTTTGCAACTCTGCCTAGAAGGCCAGCATCCCGGAGTTTCCTCTTCACTGTTGATGTTAAGATTTGTGTTTTGCAGGTAATAGGGGATATTTTGACAAGAGATCAAGAAGGGGACGGAGGCAAGATTTCCAGGATCCTTCCAATAGAGTTTTGGTTGAGAGAGAAAGAGAAAGATCAGGGCAGGTCAGTGGAGATGTGCGAGCTGCGTGACCCAAGAAAGATGATGCAAACATTCCAATTAAAAAAAGCAAGCAAGTTACTGTAATAAACCTAGAACCATCAGCAAGTGGGATGGTTACTGGAAATAGGAAAGTAACATGAACACTGCCACCACCTTTGGTAGTCAGGGACTTGGACACACCAGACATTTACATTTCATTCATTTTGACTGACTCCCTTATCCAGAGGGACTTATAGTAGTGGTGCAACTTTACCATTAATAATATTTGGAATGTGTGCAATTTTTTTATTGTAATACAAGTTTTTGATATAAACCACTGTACAAATGTCTAGTTAGTAGGTGGATAATTACATTTGTTGACAATGTGTCTATATGATCCCTTGAATCCCCTTTTATATTACCCTAAGCTGGTCTAATACAATGTAACATCAAAAAACATTGGGGCTAACTGGCAGCAGTAGCTATTAGGCTGCTACTGCTACATTACCTGTATGACTAGAGCTAGCTGTGTGATGTTGCAACGTGGTCTCAGGACACTACGTAGACTATTTTACGAAAATCCATGGCACCCGATTTCGTATGATATGTGACGTTACGTTAGGTTACATTACAATGCGCCACCAAAACGTATGATACATAACGAAATTATTAAAACGTAACATATCTTACGAACGCTATTACAATGTATCAAATGTTACGAGCACTATTAAAACGTAAAATAACATACGAACGCCAGACAAACGTATGATATTTACGAACGCTATGAAAACGCATAAATAATTACGAGTTATTAACAAAATGTTTGACCTGTGTTTCGAACCGGCAACATTTGGATGAGAAGGCAGTCCCCCTACCCATTGCCCACACTGGACATGTAAATTTAGGATGAGTAACAGCAACACCAAGGTCGCTAGAATATGTTATAAAAGCATTTTATCGTTAACGTTAGGTTAACGTTAGGCATCACAGCACTCAGGTTAAGGTTAGGGTTAAGGTTAGATATCACAGCACTGGGGTTAAGGTTAGGGTTAAGGTTTAGGCTACGGTTAGGAAACAAAAAAGGTTAGGTTAAGGTTTTGTTAGGGTTAGGTCTCACAGCTCTGGGGTTCAGGTTAGAGTTTGGGTTAAGGTTAGGTATCACAGCACTGGGGTTAAGGTTAGGGTTAAGGTTTGGGTTAGGATTACAAAGAAAATCACTTCAAATGTATTTATGTTGTGACACCACCACTCGCCTTCACTGCTTACAGGTTCCTCACTGGAGCAGTGGGTAGCGCATCTGTCTGGGATGCAGAAGGTCACCGATTTGAAACACGGGTTTCTATCTTACAAAATCCCCTGGCTAAAATTTACGTAAAATAGTCTGCGTAATCATTCTGAGAACAGGTTGCACACCATCACTATTCAAATTTTTATATTCCATTATCTTTTATGAAATTAAGTAGACTAACTGTCGGTCAGATCGGCCGCCACTCTGATGAGTGCTTTGACTTTGAACGTTAACTTGAGCAACCTAATTTTAACCAATCAGATAATCAGGCCAGCCCATCTTCTTTGGAGGGCCTGCCGTTGCCCGGTGGTTTGCCAAACACTTAATGTCGATTATTATAATGACACAAAAATACTGCCATGGGCCGTATTGAAGTGATAGATTTATTTTATTTTATTACCAGCCCATCCCAATAAAATATGATCCGCCCCTTTGGCATTTGCCAGAATTGCCAGATGGACAATCCGCCCATGATCTCAGCTTATTCAGGCTGAGAAGAGCGCGCTGTGGCCAGGAGGTATAGCCAGAGGACCCGCAGCAGGCAGCTCTCCAGAAAGTGTGTGGAAATCTTTTTATAATAGTAAGAAACGTCATGCGTGGTCCAGACAGTGTGTGTGGATGGCATTTTACAACAGTATGAAGCGTCATGGCGTGGTGTGACCGTGGTTTTCAGACATTGCTGACTGCCGTTGGGGCCTTTGCCGCTTTCAGCCTCATGACCATAGCCATCGGGACAGACTACTGGTTGTACTCACGGGCTTACGTATGCAACGCCACCAACGCCAGCACGGACGACACCCAGTCGCAACCCAAGAAGGCACGGGGTGATCTTACGCACTCGGGGCTGTGGAGAATATGTTGTATTGAAGGTAAGGCAAGCTGAAAGTCTTTTATACTTTGGCCTAATGTGAAGTAATTTTTATACTAAGCCTAATGTGAAGTAATTTTAAATTATTGTGTAAATTGGTGATGATTAGTTATCGACTGACCAAAAAAGACGTCAAAATTCGGCTACTGTCTTTGTTACATATTTTGGGAAATGGTGCGTATTTACGCGCGTGAAGCAAGGTGGCCAAAGATAGGCAGTCGGAGTGACGTCTTAAAGAACTGTCAGGGAGTGACATGAGTTACGTAGGGCTGAGCATGAGATATATTAAAAGGAGCAGGAGGTAGCGGAAATAATGTAGTTTAAATACAAGGAATGTTTCCATCGAAAACGGCGCTGATTTTATGGGTAGCCTATAGTTTATCACACTTTTTCAAAATACAAAAGTAATCAAAATTACTGTTGTCAAAGTGAATTAGGCGCATATTTTCGTGATACCGTTGCCTTTTCCAAACTATAAGAAGCTTTCTATGAGTCGCAATGGAGACTGATGCGCGAGCAGCTACAGTCAGAAGTAGACTAGAGCCCTGCTTCTGTCTTAATTGTATTTCCTACTGTTGCTTGGCAACGTCTCTTGAATTGCTATGGAAACATCAGAGAGGTTTTAAAAATAGAGAGAAGAATGTAAATAAAGATATAGTCATTGACTTAGCAAAGTAAAATGTTCATATGCCACTGATTATGTATGCTGCCCATGCCTGCTTTTTTATGACCTTTTTATGATTTTGGTATGACCTGTCATGCAGGCGGAGAGTCCACTGCTCTTCACCTTGCTTTTTAGAACTCTTAGAATCAAGTGTGTGAAACGGATGGCTATTTAAGGTCCAATGCTCTGTATTTTAGTATTATTCTGCTTGATATTTTAAAACATTGTAACTCAAATTTATTTATTTTAAAGTGACTCTGGTTTTGTGTTAGGAAATATTATTAAGAAAAATTGCATAATTATTCAACCACTGTGCAGTGGAAGCTTATCCTTCATACAGATGAACGAAATTGCCCTATCCACAGGAGGTAGGGTGCTGGGGGAACTGAAGCAGCCTCTGGCATTGTCTCAACACCTCCTAACAAAATTAGCTGTGCTGCAAATGTATCCTGAAAACACCCCCATCAACACACTACTTCCAACAACAGACACAAGTGGAGTTTGAAATCAGGATCAGAATAATTGCTATTTGACAAAATCATTAAATTTGAAAAAAAAGAAAAGCTTTGCTGTCCACAAGTGTCATTCAACCAAATTGAATTACACTGAGAAAATTGGCTAAGAAAAATTGGACAAAATCACAAAATGACTTTGAAATTATGTGCAAAGCTGGTACATACATGCCTCAAAATACTTAAAGCTATAATTGCAGAGAAAGTTGTCTCCTCCAATTATTAATGTTTTGGGATTGAATACTCAAGCAAACAAAAAATAAAAATTCGGACAAATATTTCCCAACATGAAACCGATGTCTCCGTATTATATTTGATTTTGAGTCACAGTATTTTAAAATAAAATTTCCAACAGAACAAAATTTCAATGCATAATTTTTAATTCAATAATATGAGAGAATTGGTCAGGGTTGGGAATACTTCTGTATGGCACTGTATATGTAATATCAGTATCAAATCAATTCTGTGTTCATCATCCAGTTCAGTACCTTACTATGATTGTTTTTTATTTAATTGGTGAAAAAGTACCAAAGGAGCAGTTTCTCTGGCAAGACCAGCTAGGACTTCTTCAGAGTGGTTTGAGTTGGGAGGAGAGAACTGAAAATGAGATGTTATTGGGGGAATGGTTAAGAAATACCTGTCCTATTGATCTAATAACTATACTCCATCGCTCCAGAAGAGGAAACATTTTCAGGTCTTTTCAAACTGCTTCAAAACTAAAAGGGTTTAATCAAAAGTTTCACAATTCTACAGTATTGTTCCAACCTCATTGTCTGGAAATACATATCATGGTTAAAGTCAATACAAATTGAAGCCAACCAATTCAGGAAGTACACTGAAACATTTTCTAAGATGTCTCAATTAACTTAAAATTTAAAAAAAATGCTTCAACTGTGTTTTCATTTTAAATTCAGACTTCTTTAATTGAATAACCTCCATTTTAATTGACTCCAATAATAATATGAAACTGGCAAATCATATTTTTGATTGCAATGGGACTTCAGTATCAGACTTGAACACTGAAACAGCTGCTGGATTTTGCTGACTGATAAATCCACATAACTTGAATGTATTGGCCTGGCTCAAATAGAATGGACAGTATGCAACTTGCAACTCTGCACCTGGCAGGTTGACTGGTAAACACATAGATGAAATAAAGAGTTTAATTTCAATGCAGAACATGGAGAGAAGAATGACACTGTCACTGGCACAGAGTCAAAAAATCTGATTCAACAAAGTGGATTTTTTCCCACGTTTATTTAACCAGGTAAGCCAATTGACAGCCAATTCTTTGTTATAATGAAGCCCTTCAAAGGGAAAGTATTTGCAACACAACACTTAGTTACACATAAATACAATCAAGAAAACAGTGTGAAATGGAATAGGCAAGAGATCAAAAAATTACACCTACAAGTAATTCCAATATACAGATAAATAAGATGCATTCATGCTTACCATATGAGGTGATAAACTGTATATACTGTAGAGTATGTACATTCTTTACTGAAGTAGTAAGAAGTGATAACGTGTCAAGTTTGAGAGAATCGACTGTAATTAATTCCATTCATTGGTAGCAGAGAACTGAAAAAAGTTCACTTTAGGAATTAACAGAGGAAGGTATCTACCAGAGCGCAGATTTCAGTTGGGTAGCCTGACTTTTAGAAGCAAGTGGAGGTACAGTGAGGGTTTGCCTAGGAGGGACTTGTAGATAGGTTTTCCAGAGCACAAATTTTACAGTAGTGAGTATTGTACGGGTCAAAGGTGATAAAGCCACTTGCGTTGTGATAAACTGCATCTAATACATTGAGATGAATGTTAGCCGTGACCCTATATTTTACATCAAAGTCTAGGAAATACCAAGAGTATGATTTACAGCATGGGTGAAGATGGCTTTGTTGTGAAACAGGAAACAAATTCTAGATTTTATTTTAGACTGGAGTTGGCAAGTATGGGTCTAACAGATATTGAGATACTTGTGGGCTTAACAAAGCCTAACTCCATCCAAAGTGAGAATGTTTGTTGGGCGAGAAGGTACAGGTAGTTTCCGAGTGAAGAGCGTACATTTTGTTATAACTGAGGAGTAGTTGGAATTCAAGCATCAAGGAGTATGTTGTATGTTATTTAAGCTATGTTGAAGGGTAGTTAGCACAGAGCTCAACAAGGGACCAGATGTATACTATTGTAGTGTCGCCTGCGTAAAGGTGAATTCACTTTTTGTGTTTGGTGCAAGCGGCAGCACATTTTTGTTAGTAAAATACTTCCTTCGCTTTCCGAATTGAAAGAGTGCACTGGTTCTTAGTTTGACAGTTGTTAATCAGAGAGCATTTTAAAGGCTATTGCTACACGGCAGAGTCGGTATTTGCGCTGGATCAGTTTAGCCAAAACGGTGGTGAACCAGTGGGAGTAACGCAAACTTTCTACAATAATGAGAAGGGTGTGTGACTGAGATACTGTTGTGGACTCAGTCAATGATACAAACATCACAAAAATCTTTGCAGTGCACTGCCAAGGTTTACTGAGAGCAGTTAAAGCACAATAGGAGCTGATGCGGGTGTATAACAGGCAACCACATTTAGAGAGTTGTTTTTTAAGTGCATTTGTCATACCAGTATGTATTTGTTATAACAGCACACAGTGCGGTTCTTCTAGATCGATTTGGATATACAGTGCCTTCGGAAAGTATTCAGACCCCTTCACTTTCTCCACATTTTGTTGTGTTATGGACTTAATTTATAATGAACTATAATAATGACTAACTAAAATACTACACTATTCACAGTCATTTATTTGAGGGGAGAGAGGTGTTACACTGAAGAATGCAGAGGCTGGAGAACCTATTGTATTTTTTAGTACTATGAGCATCTAGATATTTTGAATAGTATCTTTTATTCAACCCCTAAATATGCGGTTTAACCTTCACATACTGTACAAACCTAATGGAGAGTTGTTGAACAGAATTTATCTCCTTGTCTGTGGTGTCAGAAGCGGGATTTGGATAGGCAGAAGAGAATATGAGTATTGATTAGTTTGTCCACATAAAGTACTGTTCATCTATATGGGATGAGTATCTACATATTTTGATTTGAAGTTAGGCAGTAAAAAAAAGTGTAAAATGAGATGCTAGTTTCTTTTCTTTTATACTCTCTCCCCATTGTCATTGCCTTCAAGGACTGTGATAGTCAACTTTATCCAAATGTACCGTGTAAAAAATGCAGAGGTCAGCTGATTCAGTCACAACTTGTAATTTCACTACAATATGTCTTTCAATGTTGCGCAGGAACTAATGAAGGAAGCTGTTACCGTATCAACCATTTCCCAGATGATAATGGCTATGACACAGACAACTCAGAATACCTCTTGCGTGAGTTCTCACTCTTCTCTTCCCTCTTATTAAAGGTTAATATCTTGTGGGTGTGTATGAGTGCTTACAATCCCATGTGACTACGCATACCTCTCTACTTCAGGTATTGTGCGAGCATCCAGTGTGTTCCCCATTTTCAGTAACTGTCTGTTGATGCTGGGGGGACTGTGTGTGGCCATTGGCCGTATCTATAGCAACAGGAACAACATCCTGCTTAGTGCAGGCATTCTGTTCGTAGCTGCAGGTAAGAAAAGCTCAATTCAGCACACATTAACAATCACAAATCAAATACATTCTAAAATCCTGGAATTGGCCCCAAACATTATTCCCATTCCTAAGATAATTTCCCTTAACACCTAAGTTTAACTTAGAGGGGTGTCACTTAGAGCCGTGTCACAGATCATTATGATTGTTCCTTTGTTATCAGACCTGAGAGAAGATGTGTTCTGATATCTCTGACAGCAGACCAGCACAATAATGAGTTCTCATTGACTATAAGTCAGGGGTGAAACCTGAAAAAAAAACAATTGGCTAAAAGTTATTGTCTATCTTTCAGTTTCTGTCCTTTTTCCAAATACACAGTCTCTCCCTGTTTTCTGTCTTTCAATAAAGCGTTCCTTTTTGAAAATCCTGCTCTCTGTTTCTCAGGCTTGAGTAACATCATCGGCATCATTGTCTATATCTCCAGCAACGCTGGCGACCCCAGCGACAAGCGCAACGAGGACAAGAAGAACACCTACAGTTATGGCTGGTCCTTCTACTTTGGCGCTCTGTCGTTCATCGTGGCTGAGACAGTGGCTGTCCTTGCAGTTAACATTTACATAGAGAAGAACAAGGAGGTTCGTTTCCGCGCTCGCCAAGACTTAATTCGGTCCATGTGCTCCTCCTCTCCCTACTCGCGCATACCCAGTTACAGCAACCGCCAGCGAACATCCCAATCCAGTTCACGGTCCTCGGATGCTTCACAGACGAGCTCGCCAACTACGAAAAAGGTCGTAACATCGGGGTCCCTGGAAGAATTTACTATGTACACATTGACCTGTGACGGAGGGCTAAACGGCGAGGTGACAGAGAATGCATACAGCCCAGAGCACAATTCAGTCAATTTTCTGCATGTGCACGACTGCTTCCCTAATACCCTGGAGGACGGTGTCAGTCAGCGGACCACACCCGTGTGAGAGGAGCTTTACAATGGCCAGGATGGAGGATATAGGTTGGCCTTTGGGGACGGAGGTTCCTCTAGGATCCCTTCACATTAGAGAACCAGATTAGAAAACGCAGACCCAGTGAGAAAACAGAGCCCATTTTCAATTATAGATAAAATGAGTGCAGTACGTACAACAAAATCATTGTTTTTAAAATGTTACTTGAGTCACTTAAAAAGAATAGAAGAGTCATGTACAGTATTTTAATTGCCAATGTGTGTGGAGTGAATTCTTTACTGTAAAGCAATTAACCATATTTTACCAGCTTTAAGTGTCAAGATGTCCTAAACAAAATGTATTCTCCAACCGAAAGCTCTATGTTACATTTGCATGCTACTAAACAGAACAACATTGAGATATGAGTTCTGTCTTGTGACCGATACCGATTGCGGATATTTATTTACGACAATCATCCAATACAGATACCTATGTTTTGTCATTTCTGTACCCGTGTACCCTGGCATATCATTCAAAAAAATAAATTACTTTGATGATGCTTCTTATTTAAACAAATGTAAATTCAGTCATACAAAGTTCTATGTCTATATTTTGGAAACATTTATAAATGATATGATAAATACACACTGTTTCTGTAATTGTACAATATACAATGCATGGATGTAAATGTAGTAAATAACGTAGGTAAGGTATTTAACTTTCAAAACTGCTTTAGCAAATGCCAGTGTTTGTCTTTGGAGAGGGAATAATTTGATAAGGAGTAATTTGTTTAAATTAGCTGTGTTTCTGTAGATCATTAAGTGCTCTGACATAGTTTGCAGCCTGAAAAGCACTTCATCCTAGGAAGGGTATCAAGTTACCTTTTTGGTTCATCTGCAGATGGGTCAGGTAGATTCACAATCTACCAGCCACTCGTTTTGGCACCCATCACTTCACACCATATAGCAGTAGTATGCTGCATAATGATTCGAAAAAATAATAAAAGTATTTCAGGTAGCATGGTATATTGCTGCTCAATTTACCAAAAACAAATCTTGTAACCTCACCCGAGTCTACTCAATACCAAAATATAGAAAATATTTAGTGGCGCCTGAAATGGGGTTACCATGGTAACGGAGACAACGGCACTCTTGTCTGCCGCCACTTGCTACTGTAGCTGACTAGAATCTGACTGTCCTGTAGTTGTTTAAATGTGCGTTTGCTAGCAGTTCAAGTTTAAACTCAAACTAACACTGAAAACCCCCACGCGTGTGAACAGAACAGTGACTAGGACGACAGTGTGCTCAACGTTTCTCAAACGAACTCAGCAGAACCGCTGGAAAGCACAATCGATCTGAAATATCATAATACAATGGCCAATACCGATTATTACATGTGTGCATATAATCGGCCAAAACCGATTGCTGGCCAATATATCAGTGCATCCCTAAAATATATCAGTTTCTCTCATTCTGGCTGTGGAACTGGGTAACATCTTCCTGGTTTATCTCCAACACTATATACAGTTAGGTCCGGAAATTCTTGGACACTGACCCAATTTTCATAATTTTGGCTCTGTACGCCACCACAATGGATTTGAAATGAAACAACCGAGATACAATTGAAGTGCAGACTTTCAGCTTTAATCCAAGGGGTTGAACAAAAATATTGTATGAAAGATTTAGGAATTGCAACCATTTTCATACATAGCCCCTTATTTCAGGGGCTCAAATGTAATTGGACAAATTAACCCAATCTTAAATAAAATGTTGAATTTTAATACTTTGTCGAGGAACGCATGGAATCTGGAACCATGGACATCATCAAATGCTGGGTTTCCTCCTTTGTGATGTTTTAAAAGGCCTTTACTGCAGCTGTCTTCAGTTGTTGTTTGTTTGTGGGTCTTTCTGCCTTAAGTTTTGTCTTCAGCAAGTGAAATGCATGCTCGATCAGGCTGAGATCAGTTGATGGACTCGGCCATTGCAGAATATTCCACTTCTTTGCCTGAAAAAACTCCTGGGTTGCTTTCACAGTATGTTTTGTTTCATTGTCCATCTGTATATTGAAGCACTGTCCAATCAACTTTGCTGGATTTGGCTGAATCTGAGCAGACAATATATCCCTATACACTTCAGAATTTATCTGCCTGCTTCTGTTTTCTGTCACATCATCAATAAACACTAGTGACCCAGGGCCATTGGAAGCCATGCATGGCCATGCCATCACACTGCCTCCACTGGGTTTTACAGATGATGTGGTATGCTTCGGATCATTAGCCGTTCCTGTTAGGGATTTTTATATAAATGCATTATAATCACACGCTTTTATGAACATGTAATTCACACACAGTCGATGAGTTTTTAAAATAATATAGTTCACACACACAGACAATAAGTTATTAAGCAATATAAATAATCTAAATGAAGATACAAGATGTATTCCCAACACACCATCTGTGTCTTGACATTAATGCCCTGATGATTTATCACTATCTGTGTTGACCGGTGAGATGTCATAAATTGTGGGTTTGAACGAACGACCCCGAGGGTAAGCTGGGGGAGTTGAGCCCTACACATGGTACTAGCCCAGAGGGATGATCGGATTGCATCATGCGTAAAGTTTCTGTATAAAGCCATGGTCAGAACTTCAGAACTTTGGGTGTATCTGCAGAAGGACCTGCCTTTGATGACTGTCATTGTTCTATGATCTTCATTAAAGTCTGTTGGATTCACAAGTTCTTGAGTTGAAGTGCATTTGTTTTAGAAAGAGTGGACTTGATTTTCCACAACATTCCAAGCCTTTTCCATAATTTTTTATTCCCATCATTCTGGTACAGGTTGATCTTAGTTTCATCTGTCCAAAGAATGCTGTTCCAGAACTGGGCTGGCTTTTCTAGATATTTTTTGGCAGTCTAATCTGGCCTTTCTATTTTTGAGGCTTATGAATGGTTTGCACTTTGTGGTGAACCCTCTGTATTTGCTCTCGTGAAGTCTTTATATTAGACTTGGATAATGATATGCCTACCTTCTGGAGAGTGTTCTTCACTTGGCTGGATGTTGTGAAGAGGTTTTTCTTTACCATGGAAAGGATCGTACAATCATCCACCACTGTTGTCTTCCATGGACGTCCAGGCCTTTTGGTGTTGCAGAGCTCACCAATGCGTTCTTTTTTTCACCGAATGTACCAAACTGTTGATTTGGCCACTCCTAATGTTCCTGCTATCTCTCTGATTGATTTTATTTTTGCAGCCTAAGGATGGCCTGTTTCACTTACATTGAGAGCTCCTTTGGCCGCATGTTGTGGGTTCACAACAACAGCTTCCAAATGCAAATGCCACACCTGGAATCAACTCCAGACCTTTTACCTGCTTAATGAAGAAATAACAAAGGAATAGCCCATACCTGTCCATTAAATAGCTTTTGAGTCAATTGTGCAATTACTTTTGGTCCCTTGAAAAAGAGCGGGCTACATATTAAAGAGCTGTAATAAACCCTTTCTCCAATTTGGATGTGAACCTGAATATATTTTGGTAAACAGCCAAAATAACAAAACTTGTGTCAGTGTCCAATTATTTCTGGACTGAACTGTGTATGCAGTCTAATGAGTCAGGTGTGGTAAATTAAGGTTGGAATGAAAACCACCGGGATGATCACTCTCCAGGAGCAGGGTTGGAGACCCCTGCAAAAGACTGTATAATGGATTCATATGTGCTGTTATAATGGATGGAACCAGGGAATATTCTATGTTTCAGGTTTTTATTATAGCCAAAACCTGCCTGGTCTAACATTTGAAGGAGGCAGGACACAGATGCAGAACGGTAGCCTTTACTTAAACAACTAAAACATGAAACAAGAACAAATGTTACAGTGGCACCTAAATCCAAAATAATGACTGACAACCAACAAGGGAAGAAGGAACTTACATACTGGCAGTGAGCAGGAACACGTGTGAGGATGATAACAATTGTAGCATGAACAGGTGTCCATGCTGCAAGTGATGGAGGGCGGGCATTGGATCTCACTGGCACAGCAGGCCTGCCACATCAGGACTTGACAACTGGTGTTTTCCAGAACTTATCCGGACCGCTTTTCTTCATGGTGTTTTTGTTTTGACATGCCCGCTGTAATACTCAGGGGCCCTCTAGAAATCTGTGTGTTTAATCTGAGATGTGACACTAATTTCACACTGGTAAAATCTTTGAATAGTTATGTGACTTCTAAATGCGATTGGAATTGCAATTTTTTAAGTGTGTAATAGCAATGAGATGAATACTAGCACAATCGAGTCTTTTCACTTTTGTATTGTGGTTTTGTGTATTTGTGGTTTATTCATTAAAAAAAAATGCCTGATACCTTCTTCTCACAGGTCAAGGGTGCAAATATACACTGTATCTCCATAGAATGAATGAATCCTACAAATGTGTTTAATTTCCATAGCATTTATTCAGGAATTATTTTTGATTAGCGAAAATGGCTTGATTCAACCCCCTACCCTTCAAAAGAAATGACTCTTTATCAGTGCTGTTTTCTTCTTGCATCATGCATTTGCAGGACATTTTACATTCAGGAAGTGTATCACATTGTATGTTCCAAAACTAGGCTGTAGCCAATTTGCCGATGTGACCATGGGCTAGGAGGTTATTAATCATTGTTTAGACTACACCATGTTATCTGTCAAATAACATGTTTTATTTACTAAATCGTTTCTAATGAGCAAATTCAGTTGTTCTTTTTTCAGTTTCCTTCTGTTTTGCAACTACTTTTGTTTGGCGGAATGAATCATTCCCTTATGAGTACCACTGCCAGCAGCCTATATGCACTCTAAAAAGACAAGGTTTTGGGAAGATCTTTTAGGAGTCCTTCCAACTGAAACTGTGGGTGGACCCCAAAATAACTTCTTAAAGGTTCTACAAATAACCTTTTTAAGAACCCATTAGGGTTGACCCATTGAATGGGGTTCTTCATCAAAATATTGTTAGGATAAATATCCATTTAAATTTTTCCCCTTAAAGGACTTTTAGGGGCTCACACAGTTTCTATGAAGAACCCTGAAATGATCCTCCTTTCTTTTTAGTGTGTGAACATTTTGTGAAACAGAAATTAAGAAAAGGATATAACAAACCATGAAACAAAATATGTTGTTACACTATACTTCAATGGTGAGCATGATTTCTTATTAATGTGGATTTAGTGGAAGACATAAGCATTTGGACAAGAATTTAAGAGCCGGGACATCAGCCATATAGACTTTTAACCAGACACTTGTCCTCAAACTCGACTGACTAACATATATATAACAACCCAGCCTGCAAAAATATCAGGAATTCTGGTCAACGGCCCAGGATCTGGCTAGAAGTATACATTAGATCAGATGTTGCCGAAAATTAAATTAAATTATAAGTTTCAGACCACATTATCCACTGCACACTTAACCAACCAGTAAATGGTAGGAAGCCCAGGAAGACCCCACTGCTAAAAGAGAGACACAAGATAGCTCTGCTGAACTTCACAAAAACCCAACTAACAAGCCTAAATCCTTCTGGAAAAATGTCCTGTGGAACAGTGAAGCACACTTGGAACTCCTTCGCAAAGCAGATGAGTAATCAGTTTACAGACAAAAAAAAGAAACATTCATATAAAACACTACCTACAGTCAAATGTGGGGGAGGGTCCATAATTCTGTAGTGTTGCTTTTCTGCCTTTGAAACTAGGGTACTTAATCATGTGAAAGGAATCATGAATTTAGCAGACTATCAAAGGTGTTTTGGAGCATAATGTTCAACGCAGTGTCCAGACACTGGTTATCTTAATGGGTATAGGTCTTCCAACGACAACCCAAAACATATAAAGAAGGAATGGCTTAAGAAAAAATGCAGGACTGTCTTGAACCGGCCAGCAATGAGTCCAGATCTTAATCTCACAGAATTCTTATGGCAAGAACTGAAATCAGCAGTTGGGCGAAGGCACCACTAAGACATTGCTGAACTGGAGGGGTTTGCAGCTGAATACTGCGCCAAGTTGCAGATGTTCATGAAGCTTAAAGATGGTTACAAGTCCCATTTGCAGTTGTTTGCCGAAGGATTTGCAACCAATTAGGTCTTGGGTAGGGTAGTCCCAAAAAGTGTGTCTGAAGATGCTCTACAGACGATCTACTGACTATCAGTAACATTTCACTTAACTATCTACTAACCTTTATCCCAACCTTAACCCTTACCCTAAAATTTCTTCTAAACCTAACCCTAACCATAGCAAAAGCTTGCTTATCAACAGATAGTAATACGTTGAACAAACGGATAGTTTGTTGATAGTAATACTGTCAACGAACTATCAACAATACACTGAAAAAATAAATTAGGCATTAGGATTTGTTCAGGATAGACTAAAACTTTGCTGGCTACAAGCTTCGGTAGCTATGTTATAGTAAGCCTAAAATAGAACTGTTTATGGTTATATTGCGATGGACGAACTGCAAGACAAGGAACATTTGCTCTCGATTTCGATTTACATAGCGTAGTTCACATAGCGTAGTGGTTGGCTATTCAACTGTCATTGTTTTCTAAGGAAACGAAACAGCCATGGAGCGATTGGAGTCATTGTTTTCATTATAGGCATTGTATACGAAATGTCCGGTTGGATGTGCTCTTCAGACTTAGAAAATCATTGTGATGCGTAGTTGCTGATCGAGACAATTAATGTATTTCACAGAGAAAAAGCCCTGGTTTATTTCTTTCATTATTTTAGCAAGCACTCCACTCCAGTGGGTCATTTGACTTTTCTTTTGAGATTTTTTTTACAAAGAGCTCTGGTGAGTTATATGCACAAACATGTCCTTTAGCATGGTGTC
This sequence comes from Esox masquinongy, assembly GCA_016801175.1. Classification (NCBI taxonomy): domain Eukaryota; kingdom Metazoa; phylum Chordata; class Actinopteri; order Esociformes; family Esocidae; genus Esox; species Esox masquinongy. The sequence continues at coordinate 96,487 of JACXGI010000852.1, forward strand.
TTGCTAGCTGCTAGCATAATAAGATTAGAGTTTAAATCTGATGTTTATAAAACCAATCAGAGTAAAATCAGTACATGTTTGTTCTTTGCATTTGGAATATATTTTGTTATTTGTCCTTTGGTCATTGGTCGAGTGATTTTGCACAGTAGTTTGAGGTAAAATGTCAATTCAGTAAATGCAGTACAATTTATTTTGATTCTATAACTATTTGTCAGAAGGATAAATGTGTATAATTTCATTATTAAAGTTAAACTAGTAAGTATTTGGTTTGTTATGATAAACAATCGATGTCATTGAACATCCATGTAACACGTGTCATAAGTCTGTATACAAAAGCAGTTCCAGTGAGTAACCTACGTGGAGGGAACGTGCGGCCAATGCTTCGGATTCCTTTTCTCGCTGAGCAACTGAATTTTCGGATTCCAAACAATGTGGTCCGATAAGATCCAACTGTTTTTGTCTTATACTACCCTGGTAGAGAAAAACTAAACGTTTCCAAACCAAGGACAACTATTTGGTACTTTTTCAAAAGAGCTCTATTTTTTATTTTAAAAATCTTGGGGGGTAACTTGTGAACATTTCCCAATGAGGTGAATGTTGTAATAAATGAGCCAGCTGTTTTATTTTTTCTCACACAAATCTCTTGTAATGTGCCAATCTATTTTACTGCTTAGATCCTAGGTCCTATGTCTATGCTATGTCTAGTGATAATCTGTTCTAATTTAGCATCAGAGGTGCTACACAAGAGTGTGCATATATTTGGCTCCAAATGTAATTTTGAACCAACATACCTTTTTTGAATTGTATTCTTATCTGTGGTCAAACCTAACATAACTTTAGTATACTAACAGGAACATAGTATAAACTAATGCTAAAACTTTCTTGATCCATTGTCTAATAGCTAAGCATTAACATGACCCCCATAGAAATGGCCTTGGGGCCTAGCTAATCTAATTTAGCTTCAGTAATGTTGCCTGTCATTAAACAAATGAAATACAGCTGGGTCTCTCAGAAGGCCCTTGAATTATTATCTGCGTGTAAAATTAGCCCCCAATTAAGGTTGTTTTCCTAAAGGTAACAAATTCTAAAACAGAAATGATTAAGGGTGAAAGGTATTAAAGAGATACCATGTTAAAGTAAAATTGCCTCAGAGTTGATCCATGTCTAATGTCTATTGTTGCCATAGCAACTCCTTACAGCCTAAGCGCAGAGCTCTTGTAAGTTTTTAATAATTATTTTCATCAATGTTTTTTTCGGAGTGTCTTTGAGCAACATTTTTTGCAAATTGATTAACAGGTTAACACTTCCATGGCTTGGTTAGTAAAGCTTTTGTTTGAAAAATGCAGTTATTTCACTTTAATTCGAGTTCCAGACTTCTTCTCAGAACTTTGTCAGATGGGCTTTAAAGCATCACCCAAGTGTGTGCCACACAGAAGGGCAGAAAAGTCCAGTGAGTTTAAGATTCATCTACATCCCTCTGAACTTGTCTCTCAGCTCACAATGACCTGAATCTTAAACTCAGCATTTCTTGGCCTCAGCTGGTTGAGCTGTCATGATATACTTATTGGTTATGATTTTTTTTGCTTTTGAAGTGTTTATAAATTCTTATTAACTTCATCATTTTGTTTTTCTATATTTTTCAGGGCTCTCAAAGTTAGCGTGTTAATGCGTGTGATTAATTTAAATTAATTTAAAGTGCTTAACAGTGTTTTTGTTGCAGATACTGCATTTGTCTTTTGTGGCTCAGACCCATCCATAGTCAGTGCCTGACTTGAGCCATTGCTTTCCGGAACCATGTTACCGAAATTCATTGTGTTTTGCAACATTGTACAATTGCCTTGCAAAGTCTGATAGGGAAGTTTTCAATTGTTACATGCACATGCCTACCTCGGGAACCTCATTGCTGCTATCCTTGCATTTCAGTTGCACATTGTTACCTTACACCTCCAATTTGCTCGATTACACAGTCAGAATTATCATTTGAATTGCCATTTACACTTGCATTTGCTTCATCGCACAACTATTCATTCCCCATTTGTTCATACAATATACTTATTATTTGTAAATGTTCTGCCCTCCCCTATTTGTCTTCATTGCACATTTAGAATTGCCATTTGTACTGTATTTGCAGCTTTGCGATAGGGGTACGAACTGTTTCCATTCAGGAAATTGTACAATGCTAATAATGCTAATTACAGACTGGGACAGTGCTGAATAATGGATTGTTTGAAAAAAATGACTCTATGTGTCTTCAGGATTATCTTTTGGTGAGTGGACTTTGAGAAAAATATGAATTTTGGATGAACTATCTCTTTAAAGTAGTTTACCATAAAACAAAAAGTATGTCTTTAAACAGAAAATGGTTTATTTGGGGATAAAACATTGGGGTACAAACATTCTAAAATTTAGATGATTGCAATTAACAACAGAAAATTATGCGATTAATTGCGATTAATTATTTTAATCATTTAAAAGTATTAATTATTTTTGCCAACATTGCATATAACACAGGCATATAATATTGATACAGATTTTTGTCATTCACGTTATGAAATTATTTGTTACACCATTTACATGTGTTACACCATTTACATGTGATCGAAGTGACTGAATAGCTGCCTGGCCTATTTGACGGCTCACTGAGTGACAGGTGTAAGACAGAGAAAGTAAATCCTCTGCCGTGTGTAGGGGTTGAGTCTATTCAGGGTTTCTCTTTCTTCACAGATTGACACAGGCTTTCTGGTTGGATTTTATTGATCGTCAGGTACACCTGGGAAATGTTTTTGCTGTTGGTTGTTGCTGGGCAACGCAGCAGGTGGCTAGTGTTTGATTATACACAAGCACGAGAGGACAAGAGGTTAACTGGGGAGACAGCCAGCATTGGAAAACTCCATTATTACATTCCATTATTACAACCAACTGCAAAGACAGATAGAGGGATGCCACATGAAACAGAGCAGGGAGGAATGGAAGAGAGTTAGACCGCAGGAGGAGTAATGGAGAGTGCGAGATTCAGGGAGACATTTGAAACCTTTGTTTCAAGACAGGTGATAGAAGAGTTGGAATGATGATAATTTATCCAAGCTTAACATCGATATTAATATCCTATCTTTATTTTAATACATGTAGCATGTTTTGGCCTCCATGTGGAAGGTAAGTGAATAGCAGCAACAGCAGTTTGCCTGCAAATCTTAGGGCCTGCTGTTTAAACCACTGGCTGGGTGTTCCTAAGAGTTTGATTCTCAAGGCAACCTTATTCTCTGTTTGCATCTGTAATATCACACTTGCTCCTGGTGACACTTTAATTCACCTTTCTGTTGACAACACTATCTTGCATAAGCCTGACCCCTCATTAAACTCTGTGTTGGCCACCCTACCCTTCAACATAGTGTTAATAACATACAACACACCGTTGTAGATCTCTCCAAGATTACTCCAAAAGTAAAATACCTTTGCCTGCCTTCCCCGCAAACATTCTCACCATAGATACATCTGAATTAGAATCAATACCTACAAGCATCATGGTATTTAGTTGGACATTTAATTGGTTATCTGTTTCACAACAAAGATTTCTTCATACATGCTGCAAAACATACTATTGTAAAAATGACCACCCTACCAGTCCTGAACGTTAGAGCCGCAATTTACAGGGTATTCAAATCTAATAGTCACCTCAATATATTAGAAACTGCATTGTCACCATTGCCCCCATAACACTAATGATTTTGATCTTTACGCTCTGGTAAACTGGCCCGCACTGCACACTAAACACGACTCACAATTTCATTGCAATTTACGTAGACAGAAACTGAGTGAACGGAGTAGAATTTTAGAAACCTGGGAATTGCAGAGGGATTTTGTTTGCCACAGTCTGCCATTGTGTACTTGAGGAGATGACCATGTCTTTTAGTGACAGCAGGATGAGCCAGTTTGCTTTCCTAGCTGCTGTCAACAGCAGAACTGTAGCAGCAAAAATCCCGGGCCCTTTTACTATTATTAATCATAAAAGAGTATAAAATGTGGGCAAAATAAGGTTTTAAACCATATCAAGAAATATTGAGTTATTAATAATCGCTGACAACTTTTTTTACTCTGTAACTGTGAAACGTTATGATTATTTTTTATTAAGCACACACACAAAACCAGACCATCATTGAGTCTGTTAAAAACACTGTGAGAGACTTTCCAATACAGAAAATGGGCCAGAGTGCCTGTCCAAAGTGGGGCACAGTGCTAAAAGGTACAGACGTATTCTCAAGAATTAAACAGAGAGAAACAATATGATGGCATTGAAGTTGAAATCTGCACTTCAGAACTTCAGAAATAATCAGCTGTACAACATACATTTGAAAGTATGAAAATATTTGTACAAATGTCATCTTGTAGAGCCCCTTTATGTGTACTTTAGGGCTATTCTATCATGTTCTCAATAAAAATGTTTAATTCTGTTTTTAATTCTCCAGTCCAAAAAATGCACAGTTTCATTGTTAATTCACATTCACTCCATTTTTATTCCAGTACACTAGGCATAGGAGATGGTAACTTTTATTACTGACCTTCAAGCAGTTATCAGCAATCAGATTACAGACTAGCATGGTAAAATAATGTCAAACAAACATGTTCTTATACAAATGCATAACCTTTTGAGGGAAAAACCTTGACCTGCCAAATGGATGCAATTTAATAACAAAGGTCTTACATACCACTACACTAAGTAGATTCAAAATCATCCTTTCATGATTCCTACAGTGTCACTTATTCAGGTTTAAAGGTAAGTCCTCTGTTAGATTTAAATATATCCTTCTTTTCCCCAAATTTGTATTGGCTGCACCCGTCAGGTGGTCTCAGCCCCCCCCCAACCCCCCAGTCCCCTCAGTGATTGGTGGAGAAATAGATCAGCTAGTTCAGACAACTAATAAAGGAATTCTCCCATGAGTCTCTCACATGGGAACCAAAGAGTGAAAATACACTTCATAATCGGTAGAAATAACATTGGGAATATTTAAAAAAAAAATCTATATAAATATTTGTATTTACTTGAAAATGTAGAATCTTACTATCAATAGAATCTTTCCCGCATTGAATTTGTCTTAGAGATGATTTCTCTCTTTTTTTACCAAAGCTTAAAGCCCTGAGCCATGAACATGTTTTGTTTGATCATACCCTATAACAACAGCAATCTGCTGACCACAGACTGGTCAAACTTGGGAGGGTTTTGGTTAAAAAGAAAACACATACACACAGCAATTCTAAATACGCTAAACATGTTACTGGGAGGGAGAGTCAAAATCTAGGGCACTGTTATCTGGCCCCTTTTCTTCAGGCAGCAGCAGAGGACAGAGAGCTGGAGAGAGGAGACGTTTAGTGTTTTACTAAGGCTTTGGAGAACAAAGACAGGACAACCTTAACACAAATTTCCATATGCTTGACAATACTTCAGGGGACCATTACAACAATACATTATAACAATAAACACTCTTCATAAACACACTTGGAACGCTCACGCATACTCTCCAAACTTGGGAACACACTTGCCTCTCACATACTTTCTACGCTACAAAGAAACTAAAGCACCATGTTGGAGGAAAAGAAGACAAAGGTAAAGATCACATTCTTCGTCATCCTAGTCGGAATCTCCTGCATGCTGGCTGCTGTGGTTACAGACCACTGGACTGTCCTGAGCCCACTGTTCAGTAAGCTCAACGACACCTGTGAGGCTGTCCACTTTGGTCTTTGGAAGCTTTGCAAGAAAAGCATCTTCATGGTGGAGGAAGACCCTGAGGGCCAGGGCTGTGGACCCATCAGTCTGCCCGGAGGTAAGGGGTGCCTGTATCCTCTGTTTCCGTATTTATACCAAGCAGAACCAGTAACCAAGCTGGCATAGCAAGCCGTCAGTCCCTTTAGTGTCTCGATAACATTACATTTTGGATACCTGAAAAATGTCTCACTATATAAGAAATCCTAGGTTGTTTCTTTTTCTTTCCCAGTGTCTATTACTGTAAATCTGTAAATACCAGTCTGTCAGAAATTCATCTTTGGGTAAATTTGGTTCAAAATGCTCCAGGTCAGGCACTAGAAATCGTAACCATATCATATCTAGTTTAGCTTTTCTAACCTGGAAACCAGTCACTTTATGTATTCTGTAGATGTGTTTGAAATAACTGAACTATTTGAGTAGTTTAATGTTGCCCTGCACAACATTTTCTGTCAAGGTAACATTTCTGGTTGGTCTCAATGATAGTAAAACGGTTTGGAAGGACGACTTTTGAAACAGAATTGAGGTATATCACAACAAATGTAATGAGCAATTGAACAGCATTAAAGTGTTGAACAAGCTTTGTCATATCTTTCAGTCTAATATGGCAAATTTGGCACATGCTACTTTTGTAGCTCTTCATAAAATGTACACATTTTCCTCTCGGAGTATATGGTTCAAAAGTTTGGGGTAACTTAGAAATGTTCTTGTTTTTTAAATCATTTTCTATGTCGATTTAAATAACATCAGATTGATCAGAAATACAGTGTAGACATTGCTAATAATGGAAATGACTCATGAAGCTTGAAATGGCTGATTTTAATGGAATAACTACATAGGCGTATAGAGGCCCATTATCAGCAACCATCAATCCTGTGTTCCAATGGCCCATTGTGTTTGCTAATTCAAGTTCATCATTTTAAAAGGCTAATTGATCATCAAAAAACCCTTTTGTAATTATGTTAGCTGTAAACTGTAGTGCTGATTAAAGAAGCAATGAAACTGGCCTTGAGAGAAAACTAGCCTACTTGGCCTAGTTGAGTATCTGGAGCATCATCTTACGACATAAGACTCACTTCACAGAACAGCGCAGACTGGCTCTAACCAGAATAGAAAGAGGAGTGGGAGGCCCCGGTGCACAACTGAGCAAGAGGATGAAAACATTAGTGTCTATCTTGAGAAATAGATGCCTCACAGGTCCTCAACTGGCAGCTTCATTAAATAGTACCCGCAAAACACCAGTCTCAACCTCAACAGTAAAGAGGCGAAGTTCCAAGAAGTTGAACTTCTAGGCAGAGTTGCAAAGAAAAACACATCTCAGACTGGCCAATAAAAATAACAAAAGAACACAGACACTGGACAGAGGAAGATTGGAAAATTGTTAAGATTAAGTGACAGGCTGTGTCTTTAACCACTAAGCTATACGTGTGCAGAGTGTTCTGCATTGTTAAACCAACAAGTCGAATTGTAGTAATGTAGTTCCCTACATTAGCTAGCATCCAAACCAACAAGAACAACAGAGTTGATACACTACATTTAACGCATAAAGTTAGAAAGAAATTACTGTAGGAACCGATTGGGACATACTACCTCGTTATAAAATTGCGTCTAGACATTTTGTCAAGCAACACCATTAACCATTGTGTTAAACTGACTAACGTTTCTTATTAAGTTTATTTTCACCACAAATAGCATCTATGAACTGTATGGCTTTTGCCACTGGCTGTTTAATCAGCTTATTAGCCAGTAATAGGCCTACTAGTATCTACTACTTGGAATAGTCATAAGGACTGAGCAACTGCTAGTGAGACTGAAGATGAAATTTACACTGCCAAAGCTATTTCATTTCATGGCACAACAAGTTTCGGTTTTCTTTCATTCGTGAATGACATTGATACAATAACTATCAATATAGATGAAGAAAACTGACTTTTTCGTCAAGTGAAAAGACGTGAGAATCGTGGAAACCCATCCTCTTTTACTGCGCAAATGTGTGAACTATAACACCCCAAAGTACATGACAGTACGGATGAGTACTTGCGAAATAGTTACAATATAACCGTAAACAGTTTGATTTTAGGCTTACTATATAGCGTAGCTACTGAAGCTTGAAGCCAGCAAGGTTTTTGTCTATCACCCAAATGGCAGTTCGCATCTCTAACCACTACGCTATTTAACAATGGGTAGTCAGTCAGTTTGTCCGGCACTCAGTAAGAGACATTCGGTCTTAACAGGTGTTGTGCCGAAATCATCCCCCCTGCCGAAAACCTCCCCACCTTCGCGTGAACGCGCACTGAAACGCCTAACGTGAATGAAACGCAGCCTAACGTGGTCGTCGATTGCTGCCTTAATGTACACAATTAAATTAAAGCTTTTGGCTACGAACATCAGTGAAATATGTAGGCTAAACTGTCCTCTCAGTCTCAACAAGCAAACAAGTCGCAGCAATGAGTATCGAGAGAGTGCGCGTTCACGCGAAGGGGGGGGGTGATTTTCGGCAGGGGGGATGATTTCGGCACAACACCCACTTACGCGGTCCAGCAAAAACAATCCTGACAGTTTAAATGGGCTGGTGACACCCCTGTTATTTCTTTAACAGGCTATTAATGTGGTAATTTGATTTTGTGGTAGATTAATTTGTTTGCAGCAGCATGTTCAACAAGCTCTCCCAACTGTCTTTACTGACAGCAGAATCCACCAATTGAGTGCTTAGCATTCCACGCTGTGTGAGTGACGTAAAAATGGATGGTTTTTAGTAACTTAATCCGACCACGTATAATGAAATTAAATAATCGGATCATATTAGTTTCCGGCAAATTGATCATGGTAATGTGGAATAAGTCATTACTGTAACATTTTCAGTTTTACTAATAAAAGTTGATATGCTACACCTCAACTTAAAACTGCATGCAGAGACATACACATTTTATCCATCAGTTCAACTCCGGCCTCTGATCACTATTTTGTCTCCTTCTCACTCCACGGGGAATCTTGTGAAAATTGATGGCAAGATCAATGCAGCATGTTATCAGAAAATACTGGCAGACAATTGGAATTCTTCTGCACGAAAGCTGCGCATGGGACGCTCTTGGACTTTCCAGCACGACAATGACCCTATGCACAAGGCCAAGTTTACCCTCCAGTGGTTACAGCAGAAAAAGGTGAAGGTTCTGTAGTGGCCAATCACAGTCTCCTGACCTTAATATCATCGAGCCACTCTAGGGAGATCTCAAACGTGCGGTTCATGCAAAACGACCAAAGATTTTGCGTGACCTGGAGGCATTTTTCCAAGACGAATGGGCAGCTATACCACCTGCAAGAATTTGGGGCCTCATAGAAAACTATTACAAAAGACTGCACGCTGTCATTGATGCTAAAGGAGGCAATACATAATATCAAGAACTAAGGGTATGCAGACTTTTGAACAGGGGTCAGTTAATTTTTTTCTTTGTCGCCATGTTTTGTTTTATGACTGTGCCATTCTGTTATGACCTAAAGTTGAATGTGAATCCCATAAGAAATAAAAGACGTTTTGCCAGCTCACTGATGTTTTCTTTACAAATGGTACGTATATTACCAATTCTCCAAGGGTATGCAAACTTTTGAGCACAACTGTAATTAGCTGATTAGAGCTCTTCTCAGGTCAACATTTCTGTATTATACATTTTTTATTCTAATATTTTGAGATACTGTATTTGTGATTTCAATGAGCTGTAAGCCATAATCATCAAGATTGAAACAAAAAAGGCTGTTTCACTTTATGTATTATGAATCTAGAATATATAAAGGTGTCACTTTTTGATTAGAATTACGGGAAAAAATTAACTTCTCCACAATATTCAATTTTTTTTAGATGTACCTGTAATGTAGCTGTTTTACAGATAGGAAATACACATTTCTCAATAAAACACATTTCCCGGAGTCTGGATAAGTGCTACCAAGTTCATTTAGATAATCATGAGTTGAACTTTTGAACAATGTCGGCCATGTAGCAAAATCAAACATTACATTAGAGAATACTGAACCTGTATAAATGCTTAGTCGAAGTATGGTGATGGGGGTGTGTCATTTCCTGGATACTTTGCAACTTAAGGACATAGGAGAAATGGTATCAACATAGGAAAAAAAAATTTGCGGTGTATCAGAGATTTCAAAAAGAGATTGGGTGCATCTGGGTCATTCAGTAAAACAATAATCCAAAACTAACAAACAAATCGTCATACTGTAGCTGAAAAGCAATACACCAACTTTATTGAGTGTAAGAGGCCAATTGCATTTTCACAGAGAGGCATTGTGTGTTAAATAACTTACTTCATTAAATAAATGAAATTAGAATACATATCATGTTATAAGTTCACTTAGGTTTGCATTAATATTTGGTTTTAGGTGAAGATCTACATTGTCCATCTGAAATAAATGCGAATATAAGCACCTTGCTAATGACTTCTATTATTATTATTGTTTGTATCTCTTCATCTTTAAAGCCAAGAACTGCTCCTACTTCAAACACTTCACTAAGGAAGAAGAGGCTGAAAGGTTTGAAGCCAAAACCCAGAAAGGTGAGTTGTCTTTCGCTCTGTGCCTTTTTCATGACAAGAATAATGTCATTTGAAGGGAAATTTTAGGGAAGATTGTCTTGCAAGTTTCACCATTCTGAAATGCTAGGGGTTGGGTTCAGGTAACTTGTGATTTGAGTCGTGAATTGGTTACCACATGAGAGCATCCTTGGCAGCATTTGGGATAACATTAGTGCAGAATTTAACATTGAAAGTCACATCAACCAAAAACCTGCTCAAATAGAGCACTGACAATCAGGTTGCATCTCTTTGGTCCTTTACAGAACATGCCCATTTGCACCTGCATGTAATACTCACAATTTCCATTGGGTTGCAGCTATGGAACTGTAGTCACCAGAGGGTTTGCCAGGAACAGTGATATAATAATCTCATAAATATTCTAATTATCTTTTGCATGTTGGTTGAGGTATAAAGTCGACACATCACAGATGAGCATAAAAATTTGACCACAACTCACCTGCATCTTTCTATTGTCCTACAACTGAGAGAGTCTCTCACTGAGCCTTCACATGATAACTCCAGGGCGCCACGGTTTTTACGAAACTCGATCTGCGCAACGCCTATCACTTGGTGAGAATCCGGGAGGGGGACGAATGGCTCACGGGTTTTAATACGCCGATGGGCCACTTCGAGTACACGGTGATGCCATTCGGCCTTACCAACGCCCCGGCCGTGTTTAAACGCTTCATCAGTGAGGTATTGGGGGATATGATTGGGCGCTTCCCCTTCGTTTACCTGGACGACATCTTAATTTTCTCCAAGGACCTAACGGAACATACCCAGCACGTAAGACAGGTCCTTCATCGTCTGCTCGAGAATCGGCTGTATGTCAAGGCAGAGAAATGTGAGTTCCATGTTCCGACCGTCTCCTTCCTGGGGTACATCATCTCCAAAGGAGTGGTACAGATGGATCCGTCCAAGGTGAGGGCGGTTCTGGAATGGCCGAGGCCAGACTCCAGGAAGGAGTTGCAACGCTTCCTGGGGTTCGCCAACTTCTATCGGCGTTTTATTCGTAATTACAGCCGGGTCGCGGCTCCCCTAACAGCCCTCACCTCGTGCACGAAGCCTTTACGCATGGACCTCGGAGGCGGAGGAGGCTTTTCGTGATCTGAAGGCACGTTTTACCTCTGCTCCTGTTCTCACGCAACCAGATCCGTCCCAGCAATTCGTGGTCAAGGTGGATGCCTCGGACTCTGGAATTGGGGCAGTCCTGTCCCAGCGACATCCCGAGGACGGAAAACTCCATCCGTGCGCGTTCCTGTCCCGCCGTCTGTCCCCTGCTGAAGCCAATTACGATGTAGGGAATTGTGAACTCCTCGCTGTTAAGATCGCCCTCGAGGAGTGGCCCCACTGGCTGGAGGGAGCGGAGCCCCCGTTCCTAGTCTGGACTGACCACAAGAATTTGGAATATATTAGATCCGCCAAGTGCCTGAACCCCCGTCAGGCCAGGTGGGCCCTATTCTTCGGCCGTTTCAACTTTACACTGACCTATAGGCCGGGGTCACGGAACGGCAAGCCAGATGCCTTGTCCCGTGTTTTTCGAGGGTGGAGGGACCGTGCGCCCCTCCCGACGCAAACCTACCCGAGGAATGCTTAATCGGCGCCGCGCTCTGTCAAGTAGAAGAGGAAGTTAAGACAGCTCTCCTGCGCACTCCCGGGCCTGGAAACGACCCCCCCGGACGTTTGTATGTCCCCGACTCGGTTCGTTCGGCTGTTCTGAACTGGGCTCATGCGTCGAAGCTGACATGCCATCCCGGTCTTGCCTGCACCTTGGCATTTCTCAGCAGGCGCTTCTGGTGGCCCTCTATGCGTAAGGACACCCGGGAATACATTTCTGCCTGTCCAGTCTGCGCACAGAACAAGAGCTCTAACCGGCCCAGTTCGCAAGTTGAGCATGCTGTCTCCACCCAGCTCTCTTACCTCTTTCGGGAAGCAGACTAAGTTTGCTGTTAATACCAAGCAGGGAAGGCCAAACCACACCCCTTCTAGCCTGGCAGTAAATTAATACAGCAAACACTACCGAAAACAAAGCCACTGCTACAATTTTTACAAAAGGCCCATTACGTTGCAAACTCCAAAAATGTATGCAATCTGGCTAGAGATGGGCTCTACCTACTCTACAGACACTGTACACTTGTACCACAAGTAGCAAAATTAGATTGCAAGGACGCGCGTCATAATGACGTTTCAATGTGTACAAGACATTAGACAATGTTTTTTTTTGCAGCAGCAGCAGGCTCAACAAGACTAATTGTATTGTCGGGGATGGTTAACAAAAAGAGGCCTCTAGTTATTAAAATGGACATCGTCATTAAAGGGTTCTGTCATTTAATGTAGCCAATGGGTAGAAATTCCTGATGACATGCTCAACTTGGTGGGACTTTGCACTTAATTTGCAGATCTTGACATTCCCACCACCATTCTTGACTGTTGGCATTAGGTTCTTTTGGTGGTAGGCAGTGTTGGTCTTTCACCAAACATAGCAGTTTAGATTATGACCAAAATGATCAATTTTGGACTTATTTGTGTGTTTTGCATTCACCTTTACAGATAACACCAAGTTAACCAGGTTTCTTGTCTTTAATTGTTTGATTAATTAATTATTCACCCACCTGATTCTACTCACCTACTTGATTAAACCAATGCAACTTGAGTTCACTTATTTTTGCACATGCAGTAATTTCTTTAAAATTAATAGTGTTCTACTAAATGCATGATTTCTGACTGAACAAATATTTAATGGTGAACACAGAACAAATATAACTGCACAAGGGGTTCACATATTTTCAAGCAACACTGTATAAAGGTGAATATAAAGAGATGCATCCTCTTATTCTTTGTTCCTATCTCTTTCAGAATACAACCTTTCCGCAGCGGCCATCGCTGTATTCAGCTTGGCCTTCATGACCCTGGGGTCAATGTGCATCGTTTTCTCATTTGGGAAGGGCCGGGACTACCTGCTGAGACCTGCTGGAATGTTCTTTGCCTTTGCAGGTCAGACAGATCTTAGCCTTTTGTTAAAATGTCATAGATTTAATCAGGCATGACTACTACAAAGAACAGCATATATTTCTCTAACTATCCACCTACATCCATTATTATTTTGTTCATTTGTTTGTTAGTTTGTTAATTGATCCATCCATCTGTTCATTCTTATCTGTGTTCTCCTACTTCTAGGTCTTTGCATCATCATCTCCGTTGAGGTGATGCGTAACTCCACAAAGCGAATGATTGACAGTGAGGAAACCGTCTGGGAACATTACTACTACTCCTGGTCATTTGAATGTGCCTGTGCCTCCTTCGTCCTGCTGGTACTCAGTGGCCTCAGCCTGTTGATTATCTCCATGCCCCAGATGCCACGCAACCCTTGGGAGACTTGCATGGATGCAGAGCCAGACTCCATGGAGCCCATTGACTAGTAGTAATAGATCAGACTAGAACCAATTGGAGGAAAACCTAGAACCAACACCACCAGATCAGACCAAATTTGAATAGATGAGAACCAGCCCAGATGAGGGAACAGTAGCAATGGAGGAAAAATCTATACAGTTACATATCGGGATACTGTTTTTGACAATGTTGCAATATTATATTATTAAAGTTCATGTTCCCCATCTTAAAACAATTTTTTCAGCACTGCTTTTCAAAACCTTTTTTTCTCATGGTCCTCTCTTGTTCCTCTGCAAAGACATATGGTAAAAGTACTTGGCTGTGTTCCCAAATTTTGACTGTTGGTGGTGAAAATAATTCCATGAAGTGCAGTGTGTGGGTTCCCTTTTGATTGGGCATTACAATGCCACTCTATGGTAAGATGTGTCATGCATGTGTAAGAGCGATAAATACAATCATGCCTAATAAGGACCAGCAGGTGCAAAGCAGCTGGGAGCCCCACCGCCTGTGCTATAAGTATCCAGTGAACACCTACACTCATAGATTTTCCGCTAATCACGTACAATTGCGTGGTTGGCAAATTTTGTTCTTCCTTTTGCTAGCATTTTTCTAGTCAATAGAAAGAGTTTTTTTCTTATCTTACTCTGGGCATCTGGTACTGTCCATAATTTAACTATCCACATTGGGTCACATTCCCCCAGGCATTGTTGTTTGTCGTTTGCCCTGAGCAACCGTTAATCTGAGGTAACGCCAGGCCTTCGGTTGCTCGCTGGAACACCCATACCCAGCAGTCAGCTGTCTCGGTTCTGAGGATGAGACCAATGGCTCTTACCCCTGAGCGGGCTAATCTCTCTGACAGAGCGTGTCGGTATCCTGTGCATTTTTGTTCATCCCTCCTGCTCTTTGTTTGCAGTCGGTGACTCCAAGGGGGAACTGCGCCCTATCTGGCTTTTCTGCTTACAGTGTCATGGATCTGTCGGCTCTGGAGTTTGACCTCCTTCCCTTCCACCTTGTGCCTCTGCATTATCTGGACCGGACTGGAGGTTTCTGGTCCTGTGACTGTATTTTTGGGCAAGCGACAAGAATTAATGCTCAGTGGCTAGAAAGAACTCCCTTGTAGTGTCAAAACTTAGGAACTAACCAAGAGAGGAACCAAAATCTAAGAGGTGGCCAGTCCTCTTCTGGTTGACACGTGTGAAGATTAAAAGAGTACATTTTGGGACCACATCAATGTTTTTGTATTTTCAGATGACCAGCAGGTCAATAAATGCATCTGGGCTTTGTTCAGAGTCTTTAAACAGATTCCAGATCAGTAGCATGAC
Organism: Esox masquinongy; assembly: GCA_016801175.1. Lineage (NCBI taxonomy): Eukaryota > Metazoa > Chordata > Actinopteri > Esociformes > Esocidae > Esox > Esox masquinongy. The sequence goes on from JACXGI010000852.1 coordinate 111,531, forward strand.
CAGGTGGGCTGTGGCAGCAGGTCGCAACTTGATCTGCAATAGAACTTGATCTGCAATGTTTTGGTGTTTCTAGGCGGCGTCTGTTCCTCTGGGTTGTGAGGGCCATTTCTATGACTTACAGTGGCAAGGGTCAGGTACCTGTGCACACTTGGTAGGGTTGCATGTGGCTAAGATTTGTGTACTGGCTGTGTGGACATCTCCACATGCTTTTGTGTGGGACTTCCACCCTTTTGCCACTGCTCCTGGCATGACCTTTGGGGCTTTTGGCTTGGGAAATAGATGGCCTGGGAGCCACGCCCATCAGGCCACTGATATCAGTATTATGCTTCTCCTGCTTTGCGGCACTGTGTACTGTCCCCTTACGTGGCATTGAAGTGACCGACTGAAAGGGATCCTTAATTATGAATATAACCTTTGTTCCCTGAGGGAGGAAATGAGGTGTCCCTACTTTTGTGAACCGAGCCAAGTACTTTGTAATTCTTACATCTCTGATGGTGAGCATAATGTTTTCACAATAAAATGCATTGTGCTCATTACAATATTGTATTGGCATCTAGGCATCTAACAATTGTGATAATATTATTATGTGCGCAGCGAGGCTATTCCAGGGGAAGGGGGAAAATCACTGTTTCTCCAGGTTTTGTTCAAAATTAAGAGCGGGAAGACAAAAAATATCGGAAAAAGAGCAACCCCACCTAAGTAAGTGAAGAATTACACTTATTGTGTGCCTGAATTTTCTTCATGCCTCTTCCCAAAATCTAAAAAAATATTTTCAGCATGTGCAATTTGTTATGCTGAAGTTAAATCAAAGCTGAATCAATATCTGCAACTTATTAATTAGAATACTAGGCCTACATAAGAGGAAAATATTATTAGGATAAATGTTTTTATTATTAATCACAATAATAACAACAGCATGACACTGCAGTGGTATTCAAATCTGGCCCTCAAAACCAGCTCCACTTCATTTTTCCATTGCAGCCCCCTAATCAGGGACTAAGTCTTCAGTTCTACCTCATCATTAATTGCACCCACCTGGTGTCCCTGGTTTAAACAAGTCTCTGATTAGGGGGTTGCATTGAAAAAATGGAACAGGTTTTGAGGCCCCGATTTGAATACTACTCCAGTATCATGGTGTTGTTATTATATGATTTTTAATATTCCCACTGGCTGTGTGTGGCTGTGGCATTTACATAGAATGGCCTCACCACAGTATAGATTTTGATGTACAGCACAGTTGGTAAGCAAAACATAATATTTCTTAAACACAGAATGGACAGTTTTATTTTAAGACTAAAAAAGTACAGGTGCTGGTCATATAATTAGAATATCATCAAAAAGTTGATTTATTTCAGTAATTCCATTCAAAAAGTGAAACTTGAATAATGTATACATTCATTCCACACAGACTGATATATTTCAAGTGTTTATTCCTTTTAATTTTGATGATTATAACTGACAACTAATGAAAACCCCAAATTCAGTATCTCAGAAAATTAGAATATTGTGAAAAGGTTCAATATTGAAGACACCT